>NDGN011423894.1:0-20459 GCA_002564285.1 Tympanoctomys barrerae
TTTTGTTTGAGCTAGCACAGGTCCTCTTGCACATTGGCTAGCATGGAAGAAAGTCAGTTTGTTCATCATAGTTTACTATATCGTAGTGTATCCCGCTAGGATCATGATTAGCTGTGAGTGCCAGTCCTTTTCCCTACTCCAAAGAAAAGACTTAAAACCAGCGCACACTCCACATGAATCATTTGTCCTCTTGGATAAAGGAAATCAGGGATAGGAGGTCTGGGGCTGGTCTGGTGGCATCTTGATGCTGGTGGATGTTGGTCTCCTGTCATTGGTCTGATCTTCTGTCCAGAGTGGGCTTCTCTCCTCTTCAAGCCCACCTTATAGTCCAACTGGTCACAGGAGCCCCCTCCATGTCATCCCAGGCAGCAAGCAAAAGGAAAATAGAAAGTCGGACATGGCATATCCCAGCTCTCTCCCCACTCTTACTTTTAGGGCATTGGACTCAGACATCTGCTTACATTTCATTGGTCCCTCTTTGCTGCCAGGGAGATGGAAATGGATTGTTTTAGGCTGGGCAGTTGCTGCCTGTGGTGAATGAGATCTCTTAACAGAGAGGAAGATAGGGAGGACACAGGGTAGGCAGCAGGTCACCTGCCACCAGCCCAGGGGTTTCCTCCGGCCCACATACAGCTCCTCCCCACCCTCCCCTCCTTGGCCAGCATCCCCCACTTGCTTGGTGCTGCAGGTCAGCTACCTTTCAATTGGCTCCCCCGTTAGAGGAAAGCACTTCATTGGCTTTTCCCTAGCAGCTGGGAAGCCAGGCCCCATGGAGAACACTGCAGAGGGCACTGCTGAGCCCAGAGGGGCTGGCCAAGGGTGTCCTGCAGGGCAGTGCTGGGAATATTTGTCTCACATTCTCTATAGCCTGGGGTGACCTCATTTTTGCTGCACACCAGGGGCTCCCCAGGTCTCCAGTTAGACTAATACTTGGAGCCCCACACTTTATTGGCGTCTTGCCCTGGTGTCCCACAGCAAACTCAGCCTGTCTAGACCTGACCTCAGCCTCTTCATCCCAGACCTGCTCCCCTTCTTCCCTAGTTCGTTTTTCAGTGGTGGGCACCACTACCACTCTTCACCCAAATAAGGAAGCTACATCTCATCCTGTTGCCCTTGCCTCCCTTTCTACTCATTCCCTGTCTTGGTGTTGCCTTAGAAGTCTCTCAGCTGTCAGTAGCACCGTCAGGCACCCAGATCCTTCCTTTTTCTGCTGCTTTATCACTGTTCCTGAGTTGGCTTTGTACTGTGCATTGTTGAGTATTGTTCACAGAATGGCTGCCACTGGTTCAGGCATCATGGTTCCAAGTGAGGCAGGAAGAAGGAGGTGGAGGCGGAGCGCTACCAATGATGGTCCTCCTTTTCTAGAATGCAAAGGCTGACTTCACCAAGTCCTTGGGCTCACACTGCCCCTGGCCACGTCTGGCTGCAAGAGAGCCTATGAACCTGACTACCTTTCCTAGGCTCTGGGGCTGGCACTGGAAGAAGGGTGCTGGCCCAGGTGCTGTGTGGCTGCCACAGTAGTGCTAACTCAGCCTCATGCTTTAGCCCTTGCCTGCCTCCCCAACTCCCCGGCTACACCACTGCTCCCTCTCTCCTGGCTCAGGCAGTCAGCCCTATCTCTTTTGCTCATCTCTACGCTGCAGTGTAAGGGGTTTCTGAACACAGGTTGGCGCCCTGCCCCGTGCGGAGCAGTCATAGCCTAATCCAACTGTGTCATTTCCCTGTTGGCCAGCTGCCTCCTTGCCCTGCCACCTCATCTCCTCTTGTCCCACCTCTCACTTGCTGTCCCAGCCCTCTGGCTCATGGTCTCATTGTGTCTCTGCCTGGGTGGCTTGACCCACCTTCTTTAGTTCAGCTTAGGCAGCTCCTTGGTGCCCAGCAGTGGTGGGCTCAGACAACTGACCCTGGACTCTGACCATCCTGGCTGCTACTCTGCCGATGCAGAGGCCCCATGTGCTTGACCAAGGCTGGCCTGCAGGAGGCTGCTGAGCAGAGTCCCCAGAAGTGGAGCAAGATTCTTGGGAGTCCTGTCATGGTCCAGCATAACCAGGCCTGTGCCTCTGTGCCCTGTCCACCCCCAGGGCCGGATCTCCTTCTACATGACCAACTATGGAGAGGAGGGCACACATGTGGGCAGTGCAGCCGCCCTGGATGGCACGGACCTGGTGTTTGGCCAGTACCGGGAGGCAGGTACGTCTGCTGTGGCTTGGCCCATATTCCTGCTCTGGAGGGCTCGCTAGAAGTAGCACGAGGCCACATAGGCCTGAGAAGCCAGAGGAGGAGTCTTCACGGCAAGACAGGCCAGGTGTAAGAGCTAGGGGGCAGACTCTGCTCGGAGCACTCATTGCCGGAGGTCACTTTCAGGGCATGTCACTGCTCTTCTCCCAGCCGCCATTCTCTTATCTCCAAAGGAGAGGTGAGAGAGCAGGAACTGTGTTGAAGGTTCGTGGAAGGGGGCAGTGAACTGGAGCCTGGGTACGGTGCCATAGGTCCCTCTATACCCAATGCAGGGCTCCCCTGTCTCTCCCCTGGCACTGGAACCTCCAGGGAGCAGAAACCTGGAGGGTCCTGAGTACAGTGCACCATGGGGGTTTGCCCAGTCCACCTGGGACCTACGTCAGGGAGCAGAGGGAGCAGAGAGGGACTGAGGAGCTCACAGAGCACTGATGAGTATCTAGGGGCAAAGGCTGAGCCCAGGAAGCAGTAAACGAGGTGCTTGGGGGCCTCTGATGTGGGAGTTCTGCTAGGAAGCTACCCTGGAGGTCAGCAGGCACATGCCTGGGAGGCGAACCTTGATTTGTCTGAGGCTCTGCACCATCCTGACCATCTGGTGGCTCTTTTCTTGTTTACGAGGGGTGGTCACCCCAACAGCTGTTGAGAAGAGCCACTGGGCAGCTGGTACAAAGCTCTCAGCACAGCACAGCAAAGGGTGAGTGCTCACAGTTGGAGGCCTGCATTGTACTGGGGCCTCTCCTGGGCATAGCCCTGGTAGGGTCATGGTCATGCAGCTAGCCAGATAGCTGCTGAGTCCTGCTTAGATCAGCTGGGCATTCCAGTCTCCTGGGCTTCCCACTCCCCTCAGAGGCCCCTGCTCGTATGCTGGGGTAGGACAAATGGCCCATAATGTTTGAGGCTCAGCATTTTAGGAACAAGAACCAGGCTCCCACACACTGGGCAGCCACAGAGTTAGGATAGGTGATGCCAGTTAACACGCTAGCTCTGGATCACAGCTCTTGCCTGGTGAGGCCACCTTCCTCAGTGATAGGCGGCCTCATTGAGCTCTGGAAGGCCAAGGTACTACCTGTTCTTAAGTTCCCAGCTGTGTCCGAGGTTCTATCCTGTCCCTTTGGCACAGTGTGGGCACCCTGGGGTAAGGGCTGGCCCAGATTGTGTGGTCCTGTGCCTTGTGGAGTCACCTCCCCAGCCACGAGAGGCAGGCATTGCTATTAGCCATGCAAGCCAGGTAGGCAGCCTGAGTCAGACAGTGAGGTCATGGGGCCCAGGCCTTGGCCTCCTGAGGTCTGGGGTGGAGTCCTCCTTGTGGCTGCCTGACCCAGCAGTAACCTGTGCTGCTCGCCACCCTGGCTGCCTTCAGGGCCATATGTGGAGCTATTGACTGGGGCGGTAGCAGGGAGTGATGTTCGTGAGGATTGTGAGGAGGGAGCAGATGTTCCCAGGACCTGCAGTTTTCTGGTGCAAGTCAGAACCACCTGCCTGCTGGGGCCGAGACATTATTATAAATAGGTTATTATTATAGATTATAGATAGGTTATTATTATAGATAGGTGATATATATATATATATATATATATATATTTTTTTTTTTAATTGTTTTTGCTTTGCTGTGGTTGGAACCCCACGGCCTTGTGCCTGCTCGGTAAATGCTGTGCCTTAACAACACCCAGCCCTGAGACTCTTGTTGAATTTCTTTGTGTATGGTTATTGGGGGATAAAACCCAGGGAATGTGAATCACACACCACCCCACCATCACCACCCCCACTGCCCTTTTTTTATTTTGAGACAAGGTCTTGCTAGATTGCCCAGGGTGGACTCAGACTTGTGGTCCTTCTTCTGCCTCAGCCTCCCAGAGTTCTTGGATTATGGCAGCTGCTTCCATGCCAAGTTTGCTTGATTTTGTTTTTTTGGCACAGGATCTTGGTAAGGTGTCCGGGTTGACCTTGAACTCACAGTCATGCCTCGGCCTCCTGAGTGCTGGAGTAAAGACATGTACACCCACTCCCAGTTGAGAACCTGTATTTTTAAGATCTCCTGTCCCCTGCCCAGTGATTTTCATGTGGGAGGACCTTGGACCACATTTTCGTTTTCTAAGACCACATTTGAGGGGGCCCGATGAGAGTGTCTTGGGGGACTGCTTGGAGCACCTTCATCCCTCCAGAAGGCTCCCTTCCCCCTCCTACCTGAGAGTCTCCTCTTCTAGTGTTTTTCGTGTATATGGTCACGTTAGTGTGTGAATCTGTATTATGTCTGTTCAGAGGCATGTGGCAGAGCGTAGCTAATGATGTGCTGAAGGTGAATATTGAAGGTGTGCTTGATCCTAACTAAAATGTCAGAAGGGCATCATTTCAAAGCTGGTTGTCTGAGCTGCTCTGAGCAGTTCCTCTGTCAGTGTTTGAGGACTGCCCTTAAGGGTTAGCAGGAATATGTCCCTTCTTGGCTTTCCCAGGCGCAGATGTGCGCTATATGTGTTGCATTTGGCCAGCTCCCTCCCCTGCCACTTAGTGGCTCTATGGAGCTGGTTATAGGAGAACTGTGGTCTGGGTTTGCTCTTCTATAGCTGGAAGGAGGCTCCCACCCGGCCAAATAGGAGCATTATGAAGGGTCACAGAGTTACCGTAAGAACCGCAGATCAGCACTGTCTTCGTGTTTGCAGTTGGCATTTGGGAAGCATGTGCCTCATGTTATGTGTTTGACCCCATTAAATTTTCATCTGAAGGAAGAGCTCTTCAGGAATGAAAGCATTTAGGAACAGCTCTATGTGAGCTCTTGCCCTCAGAGGAGGCCATGGGCTATGGCTGATCCCCAGGGCTGTCCAGTGGTGTGGGTGTGAAGTTGCCCCCATTCTCAGGTGGGGCATAGGGTCCTAGTTGGTCCTAGGACAACCTCAGGCCCATCCTCCTGTCTAGCTTGGCAAACAGGTCTTCCACTGGCTGGTTCCTTTTGATAATGAGCTGGCATTCACTGGGGCTTTTGTTTGAAGAAAGAATTTTATTGCTGTAAGCAAGTAGAATATTTCCTTGGGCAGCAGGATTTATTTAAAGTTACTGAATTAGTTGAAAATACTTTTGTTTTTGAGACAGGGTCTCTATGTAGTTCAGGCAGGCCTTGAACTCACTGTGTCATCCAGGCTGGTTTCAAACTCGTGGTGGTGTTCCTTCTGCCTCAGCCTCCTAAAAATTGGGGTTATAGGTATGTGCTCCCACACCTAGCAAAAATGCTTTTTAAAAAAAATCTCTTTTTCTTATTAAGAAAGAGAGAAAAAAGAAAACAGGGAAGGGAAAGGGAGCAGTCTACAGCTGTGGTCTAGCTCGGTGGTCAAGAGAGCCAGTTCAATATGCCCGGTACCCTGGAGCCCATCCCCAGCACCACACTGAATTTCTGCTACTTTTGGAAACCTAGATTGCCTGAGCTGACCTGGCTTCGCTTTTGAGCCAGGCCTGTGCTTTCCAGGTGGTCTTCAGTTCATACCTGTGGTGCCACTGAGATTCCCATGAGCACCCGTTTGTCTCCCCTGTTCCTGTCTGCTTCTTTCTGCACAGATGGGGAATTGGAAACCCCAGGCAGTAGGGGGCTCGTGCTGGGTTACTCCTAGAGCTAGGCTGACCCGTGTCCCTCATGTAGCACCTCTAGGCCCACACTGACTTGTCCCCTCCAGGAGTGCTGATGTACCGGGACTACCCTCTGGAGCTGTTCATGGCCCAGTGCTATGGCAACATCAGTGACCCAGGCAAGGGCCGCCAGATGCCTGTCCACTACGGCTGCAAAGAGCGCCACTTTGTCACCATCTCCTCTCCGCTGGCCACACAAATCCCTCAGGGTAAGGATGCATGCCCTGAGCCTCGTGCACAGTTACCCACATCACGTCCCTGTGCAGGGTCCAGCTTTCTTGGGTGGGCACCACCCAGAACCTGGCCTATGCTCTGGACTCACACAATAGTTCTTGTTTAGAGTCCTTCAGAGGAATGCCCTGGTGTTGTCTCCACCCTGTTCAGCTGCCTTGAGCCAGATGGGCAACACCCCATTTCCGGGACTCCTGCCCACCGCCCTGCCTGCTCACACACAGGGCTGGCGTGTCCTGAGTGTGCCCCAGGATCCAGCATGGTGCTCGTGCTTTGTTTTCTTATCTACTAGAACATTTGTGTATGGCCATAGGAATAAAGTTTATTGCCTGCTGTTCTGTTATAAAGAGGGAATTGAAGGCAGAGGGGAGGGGCTGCCTGAAGGTCTTATAGCACTCAGGCAGGAACTTGAGTCATGGACATTGGGAACCCAGAGCCCAAGTTCTCTTGTCAGCCTTAACTCTTAGAGCCAAGCAGATCCCCAGAGCCCACCCCTAGTTCCCTGCATATGGCAGGGACCAAGAAATTGGACTCCTTGCTGCCTATGGGGCCTGCAGCCTGGTCAGGGGACCAGCCAGGGCAGCTAGGTGCTTCCCCAGGCCTCACAGCTGTGGCACTTCAGCTTAATGACCTGGGGAACAGAGAGCAGTGGCAGCTTCCTGGGAGCAGGGTGGGAAGTGTTCTCTCAGGAAGTGGCCTCAAGCTAAGGTGAGAAGGGTTTCCAACGGCTGCCCCTGGCCTAACCTTCCATTTTTGGGTACACTGAGTCCCTCATTTGGCGAATGTAAAGAGCCCCTGCTTTGTGAGAGGTACTACTGTAGCATCAGTGAACCAAAGAGACACAGCTTTGGCACACTGCTGCTAATGTTGGGGTGGAGGTGACAGGCAGGAAGTAGGGTGAAGGGGCAGCATCCAGACTGTGTGAGGGGTGCTGCATCCCCAGGGAACAGGGGAACCTTGGAAAAACATCAGGGAAAGTAACATTAACGTACAGGCCAAGGGGAGTAAGGAGGGAGTGAGGCGGGCACCTGGAGGTGTGTGTGCATGCGTGCGTGTGTGCGTGTGTGCGCGCGCGCGTGTGTGTGTGTGATGGGCCTAGGCATCTGCTCTGGGTTGAGCAGGGAGAAGGCTGGGCTGGGGAGGCTAGGGGGCCTTCCCCTTGGTGCCTGGGGACAGCCAGCCTGAGCCCAAGCCCCGGCTGTGGAGCAGCGAATGTGTGTGCTCTGCTCCCGCTCACCACCTTCTCTTCCTGCAGCGGTAGGGGCAGCCTACGCGGCCAAGCGAGCCAATGCCAACAGGACCGTCATCTGCTATTTTGGTGAGGGGGCAGCCAGCGAGGGGGATGCCCACGCCGGCTTCAACTTCGCTGCCACCCTTGAGTGTCCCATCATCTTCTTCTGCCGGAACAATGGCTATGCCATCTCCACGCCCACCTATGAGCAGTACCGTGGGGATGGCATTGCAGCCCGAGGCCCTGGGTATGGCATCATGTCCATCCGTGTGGATGGCAATGACGTGTTCGCTGTGTACAATGCCACCAAGGAGGCCCGGCGCCGGGCTGTGGCAGAGAACCAGCCCTTCCTCATTGAAGCCATGACGTACAGGTGCCTGCTTCTCCCCACCACTGTCCTCAGCTGATAGCCACTTTTCATCTCTCATGTCACCATCCCCAAAACATGGCCTCATTACCCTGTACAGTATCCCCTTCCTTGTCTTTGCTCTGTTTCTTTTGCTCCCTGGCACTCCTCCCTCCAACCTGACTATGACCTCAGGATACCCATGCTCACCCAGGCCCCCTCATGCAGGATCGGGCACCACAGCACCAGTGACGATAGCTCGGCGTACCGCTCAGTGGACGAGGTGAATTATTGGGACAAGCAGGACCACCCCATCTCACGGCTGAGGCACTACCTGGTGAGCCGCGGCTGGTGGGATGAGGAGCAGGAGAAGGCCTGGCGGAAGCAGTCGCGCAAGAAGGTAGGGCATACGCTGGAGGGGCTACTGTACAAGGAGGACCCTGGGAGGATGGGGGCACTGGCTCAGGAGTTGTCAGACTGGAGGCTCAGGTAACCCAGCCCTGTCCCCAGGTGCAGCTTGTGAAGGCAGGCTGCCCAGTTCATCTCAGCTGCATCCTTGCCCTGCATCCTGGGCAAACTGTCTGTACACTTGCTCACCTCTTGGGGCCCACCTAATAAGGTGGTTGGAGGGCAAGGGACTTCGTTCCTTGTGTGGTGAGAGAATCCTGCCCAGAGGCAGCAAGGACTTGTCCTGGTCCCAGCTCTGTCCAGCTACTTCCTTGAAGGCAAGACCCTTCCTATGCCCTTGGTTCTCATCTCAAAGGATTGCCTACAACCCAGGGCTTGTGAGGCATAAAGGAAAGAGTCCACGCACTCAGGGTAGCACCTGGTCCCCGCCAGGGATGGAGCTGCTGGTATTCAGGATACTACTGTTACTGCTGTTGTTCCGATGGGAACACAGCCTTCATGGTTAACCCCTGGCTGAGGTTCCACAGGGAGGGCCGACAGGACGGGAGTGCAGCCTGCTGCCTTCTGCCCTCTCATTCCCCCAGGTGATAGAGGCCTTTGAGCAGGCCGAGCGGAAGCTGAAGCCCAACCCCAACCTGCTCTTCTCTGATGTGTACCAGGAGATGCCTGCCCAGCTCCGCAAGCAGCAGGAGTCTCTGGCCCGGCACCTGCAGACCTATGGGGAGCACTATCCCCTGGACCACTATGACAAGTGAGGCCTGGCTATCCTGAGGGGCAGCTTTGCTCTGAGTGGAGGTGGGAAGGCTGTCAGGAAGCTCTCTAGCCAGCTCCCCTAAAACAGCAGCAGCCAGGGTGGCACCCCAAGCTATAGTGGAGAGGCTCTTGCTCTCCACCCTTGGTACTCCAGCCTGCTACACTTGGGGGCCAGCGTTGCCAGTGTGGCCGAGGCTCAGTCAGCCCCCTTCATCTGCTGTTACAGTGCCTTCTCCCAAGGGCTGGCAGGGGCCCCTTGGACCAGAAGCCCCTCTGCTGGCCGGATGGGCAGTCAGCAGAGTGAATAAACTGTGGCTCTGCATTTGGCTGTTTACCTCCTCTGGTCTGTTTCCTGGAGTTTGGGGTAGAGTCCAGCATGATTGATTTGGGACCCCAGTATCTCCACTTTAGATAAGTAAGGCCCAAACTATTATGCCACTTCTTCCCCTGGAAACGTTTGCTGCTTTAGCAGATGGTTCCCCGCTCCTCCGCGGGATGGTGCTGCCCTGCCCAGGAGGGAGAGTGCCTCGTGTGGAGGTCAGGGCACAGCTGAGCCCTCCTCAGTACCACTCCAGAGCCCCACATACACAAAAACAACTCTAGGCCTCACAATGGGAAGTGCATATTTTTCAAAAACAGAAAGACTTAAAACCGTCTGCTGTTTTGTCCTGTCTGTCCTGTCCTTCCCCAGAAAGGGCCCAGGAGGTGCTCTTGCAGTCCTTTGCTAGGACCTCAGCCCCCCATCCAGGCCTGAATAGAGGGGCTGGGCAGGCAGATGTCAGGGCCCAGGCCTGCCCCCACCCCACTACCAATGAGGGTCGCACTTGAGCTTTGGGCTCCGAAGTTGCTTCCAGAGCCGGATGGTATCCTGGGGGCTGAGGGGTCGCACAAGCAGCAGGCCTCGAAGAGTGCAGGCATCCATGATACGGTATTTTGGCCAGGCTGTTTGGAAGCCTGAGTGGCCTCGGGGCACCAGGCCCAGAGCACGGAAGCAGAGGCCAGTGTAGACATCATCAAAAGGAAAGGGTGCGACACGGGCCGCTGCCTGCAGGAGCCAGGGAGCCAGGCGCCCGGCAATGACATAGCCGCCACCACTTGCATAGTCTGGGTAGTCGCCCTCAAAGAAGGATCCAGGCACATAGAAAGGCCCTCCAGGCTTCCGGAGAGGCTTGGCCTTGGTAAAAATCTCACCCAGATAGAGGCTCCGCGCCCAAGTAGGTGGCAGGGACTGCAGGTGACCCAGCAGGGCAGGGGTGTGCACAAAGGCGTCATCCTGAACTTGCAGGACAAAGTTCACATCAGGGCAGTGGTGACCCACCCAGGTTAGTAGCAGCAGGTCTTTGAGTGTCTGGTTATAGAGGACATCAAAGAAGTCCCACAGCAGCAGGTCACCATAGCGACGGCTCTCCCAGGTCACCAGTGCACGTAGGTCAGGTCCCCCCTTGCCCACCGGGGACCCCAGCAAGAAGAGCAGCCTGATCCCAGGGGCTGCGCTGCCCCATGTCTCCCTCACAGCCTGGCGTTGTGCAAAATGTCCTGGCTCCGACTTGACAGCCAGCAGTAAGTAAGGGACGTCAGCACTGGAGCAGCTGGCCACTTGGCTGTCTTCACCTGCAGGCAGCCACTGTGGAAAGCTCCGGCAAGCTGCTGACAGCAAGAACTGACGAAGGTCTTCAGGGTAGGAGGCAAAGTCGGGGATCTCAGCGGCGGCAGCAGTACCCCAAGCCTGGCAGCCCCCTGTCTCAGTGCTGTTCTCACTGGGCAGGGTCCCCAGCCGCCACTGCTGCTGGTTCCAGTAAGCTGAAGGTAGTAGGCCAGTCTGGCCCAGGCGAGCTGAGAGGTTGGCTGGCAGGGTGGGCTCCGCGCTGGCGGCCGTGGGGTCCAGCAGAGTACCCCGGGGCTCTGGGTATGCCTTAACCCGGGACTCGGTCCACTCGATGTACACTTTGAGGCCCAGGAGTGTGAGCAGCGCTGACAGGCAGAGCAGGCACTTGGAGCAGCGCATGACCTGGCCCGGGGAGGGGGGGGGGGCTGTGGGAGCTGCAAGGGAGCCACGGAGGGCTTTGGAGGGCTCTGGGATGCGGGCACGGTTGGGCCACAGGAGGCCCCGCCGGACCCCAGCATGCAGCCTCCTGCAGCCTCAGCTACCCCCAGAAATGGCTGCTCTCAGTTCTGGGCCCTAAGCAGCCCCCTCCCCGGGACCCAGCTGTTATCTTTTCCTAGACCTAAGGAGCCCCCATTATTTATCCACCTTTCCAGAAGCCCAGAAGTTCCGCCTATTCCGCTCCACCCCACCGCCTTTCTTACCGGCTCCTCTCCCCATTCAAATCCCGGTCCCCAGGAGTCGGGATCACTGATCCCCTGCTCCCTAGGTGAGCTCCTTTCACTTCATAGAAACTCAGCCCCACCCCAGGGTCTGGACGCTCCGCTCCGCTATACCTCTGGGTCCGGCTCCTGCCAAATCCCAGCTTCGGCGCCGCCGGGCCTCTGGTCAGGCCCTGCTTCGGCTCCCTCCCGTCGCAGGCTGCCAGCCCAGCCCGGTGCTGCCAGTCCAGAAGGGCGGGCGCAGCGCGGACGGGAGGGCCCCAGGGGCCGGGGCGGGGCCGCGGTGGGAGGGAGCGGGAGGCAGACCTGGGAGGGGGCGGGCGCAGCGTGTTAGGACTGGTTTTCTCCAGAGACGGCGGGAGAGGTGCGGAGTGGATACCGCACAGACGGGAACCGCGAGGGCCCAGCAGGGGCGGTCCTGGGACCCGGACAAGAGCCAGAGGGAGGATGAGGCCAGAGCCGGGCCTGAGCCATGCTGCCTGGTGTCAGAGTGACCAGAGAAAGGCCGAGCCCCAAGAAGGAAGGACGGGGCCGGAGGCTGAGGGTTTGGCGTGGGGCCAAAGCCAGGGGCAGGCGTGAATGTGCTGAGTGGGGGTGGATCGGCTGCCAGAGATAGGGGATGTTTACCCGCGGTTGTTGCCCAGAGTCAGCACAGGGGGTGATAGGCTGGGACTTTAGAGGAGAGGGAGAGACAGCAGGGAGATGAGACCTGAGAGAAGACCTGGCTGCCAGTGGAGGGGCGGGAAGGGAGTGACCAGGAAGTCCTCTGGCGCAGGGGCAGAATTGAAAGGCAGGTGGAGGGAGGCAGAACCCCGACCTGACCCAGGGAGAGGACCTGGGAGAGCCAGGGGAAAGGGCCCCAGCGTTAGGTAGGTGCAGGGGAGCCGAGAAGGGGGTGATAGACGTGTGGGGCCCGCACCGAAGTTCTTCTTGGTCCCCACTCCCTGCCCTGCCCTTGTCTGGCTCCAGCAGCTTGCTCCAGCCCCCTGGGACTGGAGAGGGAGCCTGCCTGTGTTTACATCCCTGCCCTCCGGGGGCTGCCCCTGTTGGGGCTGCACCAGCTATCTGGGGAGACTGGCGGGCTGGGGCCTCCTGGTCCCAGACCTCTTGGGATCTGGGGTGTGACTTGGGCCGCCCACTGAGCCAGAACTGACCCCTTCAACCCACCTGACTTGGAAAGGGACTGTGTCAGGAACCCAGCCCGCCTGTCGCCTACAGCTTATGATCTGTCCAGCGCTGATTTCTACCTTTCAAGTTTAAATAATGGAACCCAAGGGAAACAGATGGAAGAAGCAGTGAGGAAGAAGCGGTTGGTGAATACTAATGGAATAAAAGCTAGAGTGGGGAAGCCAGCCAGGGACCGGGCAAGGCAGCATACCTCACCCCAGGTTAGAGAAAGGGTCAGGATGAGCTCTCCTGGCTCATCGTTTCCTGCGCGGCTGCAGAGGCCCTGGACTAAGGTGGCACTGCCCCCCCTCCCCAGGGCCTTGGAGAGACTGTTGGACTGTTCTGTATCAGTCAGGATCCAATCAGCAGAGAGACAACACAGCACCTGGAACAGGGAACACTCCACACAAACAGTGATGTGGTTCATGCCTGTAATCCTAGCACTAGGGAAGTGAAGCAGGCGAATCACAAATTCAAGTTAGCCCGGGCAATTTAGGGAGATTGAGTCTTTAAAAAAAAAAGACAGGGTGGGGGAGAGTTGGAGCAAGATAGCTCAGCGGACTAAGATCCTGCTTTGGCAAGTGTAGGGACCAGGGTTCGATCCCTGGTCCTGAATGCTGTGCGGGCCCCACCCCTGGGGTGCTCTGAGCCAGTGAAAGAGCCTGAGCATGGTGGTGGAGAGGCTGAAAACATTTACAAGTCCAAGCTGCATATTAAGGGATATAGCTCAGTGGAGAGTGCCCCTGGATCCAATCCCTTGTACTATCACCATTGCCACACAAAGGGGAAAAAAATAGTGATTACTATGAGATTGTATAATGAGGGAAACATACTAAGATTTGTTGGTAGGGAGGGAAGGGGATCACACATAGGGGGGGAGGGGGGTGAGCTGTGCTCAGTCTCTGTAATTAAGGTCCTGGATTCCGGCACCCATGTTATGCCTGGTTATGCCTGGGCACTTCTAGTCTCTTGGCTTCTCAACTGTAGAATCAGTACTGTTGACTCCAAGTTCTGATCAGCCAACCAAATAACTATTAAAACCACTCGCAGATGCACAGGTAAATTATTAAATCTGGAATATCTAAGGGCCAGCAAGATAGCTCAGCAGACTAAGTCCCTGCTTTGGCAAGTGCAGGGACCAGGGTTTCGATCCCTGTCCTGAATGCTGTGCAGGCCCCACCCCTGGGGCGCACTGAGCCAGCAAAAGAGCCTGAGCATGGTGATGCACAGATACATGGCTGTAATCCCAGCGCTGCATATCGAGATCCTGTACCAAATACACGAAAAATAAATCTGGAATCTCTAGTAAGCACCCCATCTGGTGTATTTGGCCCAAGCTAGTGTTACATTTACTCTCGTTAGTCTCGACACCCCTAGGAGCCACTCCTGAACAATTTCCCAGGGCTCTGTCAACACTTTGGTTTACAGTCTTGTTTTTTGAGTAAGTTGCACCCCCTTGAATCCTATTGGCCTCAGTTCCCAGGTATTTATGGGCCTGGTGGCAGCAAGGGGTACTCGAGTCTGAAGAACATGTTTCCTCTTTAAAGGTGAGGTCATCCGTACAAGGTACCATGGCCCTGGGAAGGGGTTCTCAGTGTGACTTTTGGGGTTTGAGGTCTTCTCTTTACCCAGCCGGATGACCCATTCTAAAGAACTTCTGGGCTGTTTTCAGATGCCAGCTGAAGAAATGCTAGCTTGTCATTGTAGGCACTTAGGAGCACCCCAAGAATCCACTCACTACCTTGGTCTTTAGAATTGTCTGTCTTGCCACAGCTGTCGGGCACAGGGCTCACAGGGGCCGAGTCATGTACCTTAGCTGTGCTGTGCTGTGACTGTATAGCGGGGACTGTTGGCTCCCCACTGCCCTGGACTGCACTTGAGCCCAAAGTTGCAACCAAACCACCCCCAAATTCCACCTCAGGAGACCTTGTCCTGGCACATTCCAGGAACAGATTCTGGGTAAGTCTGGAACCAGTAAGGAGAGAAAAACTACACAGTAGTTTAACGGAAATTTTAATATAAAGGCTTATTTAACAGTGAAGTAGAATCATGAGTTCATTGGTAAATGCCTCTGAAATGACTAGAAATCCAGCTGGGTTGCTGAGGGGCCTCCTGGAGGGGCTGCACCTTGAAGAAACTGCAGGGCTTGGGGAGCCACTTACCCCGTGGCCCAAACCTGGAGCTCAGGTGCATGGGGCACACAGCACTACACGTTTCCTCCTGGAGTAGTCTCCAGCATCTTCTGTTGGCGAAGCCTATTGTACCAGTTGGCAAAGGAAGTAAGTCCAAAGCCCCAGCTCTGTTTTCACACAGCAGCAGAAAAAAGCTGAACGTGAAACTTAAAGCTAATAAATCAATAACCAGCGACACCACAGGAACTGGGGGCTACTGGCATTTAGAGACCAAGGGATGAGGATGATAGGTGGAACTGAGCTGGCCACTCCTGCACAGGGAGAGGCCCTTGCTGCCAGGTGCCAGCAGCACCTCGGAACTATCAGGTCCTTGTGACCTTACATGGCTACCCTCAAACACAATGGTGGGTCGCATGTGGGAAAGCATGGAGACAAGCGCAGCCCACATCCTAACAGATGGTGAGGCAGGAGGGTGCTGTGTGGAGAGGACAGCCAGACCAGATGACAGGCGCGGAGGCTGCTGCCCACAGGCAACCAGCAACAGATACTCCAGCTTCACACTGTCCTTTCCTCTGGTGTGTCAGCGCCCATGACCAGCGCTGAACGAACGCCGACTTGGAAGGCGCAGAGTAGGAAGCCATCAGGAATTGCACAGGGGTTGCCTGGACCCAGGGGCCAGGGGCTCGGCAGGGATGGGGCGAGCTGCATCCTGAGGCTGCTCATCTGGCCCCTGTCTCAGGCCCTGGGCCCAGTCCGTCCCCACGACCTCACAGTTGGGCAGCATCTCCTCCACCAGGATCTGAGTGAGGCCCGGGAAGTCCACGGCAGGGAGGTCTGAGATGTCCAGTCTACGGAGGTTTCTGAAAGGGGCAAGAAGGGCAGGAGGCTGAGGACATGGCCTTGTGCATGTGTGTACATGCAGGTGTGTTCAGAGAGTCCGGCCCTAACTAAGGCCCCTAGCTTCCTAAGTTTTTTTGGGGTCATTGCGGGGGATGGAAGCCACAGTTTCGCGCATGCTAGCCAAGTGTTCTACCACTGAGCTACATCCCCAGCTCCAAAATAAAATCTATAGCTAAGATGAAATCCACTTCATTAACTACAAATACGTGCTTCCAGCTTCCACTGTTCCACAACAGTGTATACTGTGGAGGCTCCATTAAAAGAGAAAGAAAAACCAGGAGTCTTTTAATTCTCACAGGCTTTGTCTGCTCCTCTATGCACTCTGTCTTTTCTAGGGCTGGGAAGGAGGAAGGAAATAGCAGTTGCCCAACAGCACCCCCACCCGCCTGGCGGCCCCCCACACTGCATGCAAGGAGCCCTGGGGCCCAGCCTGTGCTGTGGTCTCACTGAAGGTGGTGGAGGCAGGCAAGGCCCCTTTCGGAGATTCGGGGACAGCCAGCCAGAGACAGCTCCTGCAGAGAATTGGCCAGGGGGTAGAGGCGGCTGAGGCACCAGTCATCCACGTGGGGACAACGCTGCAGTGACAGGGACCGGAGCTCCTTCAGGGACACTACAGGAAGACAAGGTTATGCCATGGGTCCTTTCCGGAGCCACCACCAAATGGGAAGTCTGAGGCTTCCCTGCCACCACCCCTAACCCCTCTTACAGAGGTTGCCTAGGCCATCGTAATTGATGGCACAGCCACTGGCATCCACAGCCTCCACGGGCACTGCCTGGAACTTGGAGACCCTGGTGATGAAATGCCTCCACTCATCTGACCTGACCCATTCCATGTCTCGGAACCTGGAGGAGGCCGGAAGGGAGGACTGCATGGGCTGATGTGCTTCCATATATCAGCTGGCTGAGGGCGCTACTGTCTTGTTCTGAGGAGGCTGCTTGTGGGTGCTCAAACCAGGTGGAAATTTTAATTGACAAACATGAGGGGCAGATGAAACCTATGGGGGTTATATCTTTCTGAATAGAAGGGATAAATAAAAGGGAGAAAGCAAGAAAGAGAAAGGCAAGAAGGAAAAGGGGGGCAATAAAAGGAAAAATGCTTGTTTTTTGAAACAGGCTCACACTGGCCTTGAATTCCTGAGCTCAAGCAATCCCCCTTCCTCAGCCCCCCAAGTAGCTGGGAGCACAGGTACCCGTCAATATTCCTGGCTACTTTTATTGATCACATATGCTATTCTAGGCCAGTGTTCAGATTGAAAATCCATTGTTACAGCAAATGTTGTAGCTAGCTATAATTTACCATTGCATTTTATGGATGACAGAACATAAAGCAGCCCAGGAATAAGTCTCTTGCTCCATAGCCATTCAGAGGCAGAGATGGGGGATCATAGGGAAGTGCGTGGGAATGCAGAGGCTGGTCTGCAACACCCTTGCCCCCACCCGCTTCTCAGAAACCTCTGCAGTCATACTTGACGGCTCCTCCATGCTTCAGGATGAAGTAGGCTCCTGCAATATCTGGGCCATATTTGTTCTGGATGCGAATGTAGGATCTGCCGAGAAAAAGATACTAAAGAGAGGCCGTGGGGCACCGCACCCCTCCCCAGGCCCCAATGCTGCTGAGGGGCAGAGTTCAGGGCACCAGGCAGATGTGCAGGCGGGCCCAGCTGCACATCTCTACTGGTTTCAGCGGCTGGCTCAGCACTGTGAACAGGCATTTGCTGAGCACTGTACACACAGTGGTAGCTCAGACCGCTAAGCGGGTAAGCATCCATCACTGCCCCCAGCTCTGTTGAGCCCCTGACTGGGGGGCAGATAACAAACCAGGAAACAGCTGTGGCTGTGATCTACCAGTTCTGTAGGAGAGCAGGGACGGCAGAGGCTAATCTACTTTCGCATTTAAATATGCTTCTGAAATAGTGAGATTTACAGACTTGAATGGCCAGAAGGAATGAGGTCAAGGCAAGGAGCTGCCAGGTCACAGGTTCAGAGACTGGCATTAGGAAGGCCACATCAGTAGGGCGCTGTGTCAGCGGAGGGGAGAGGCAGCCCTTGTGGGGTCTCAGGGCTCGGTGGGGGTCCAGGGTTCAGGCCTTGGAGAGCACCTCTCATTCTAGTTGCAATCAGAAGTTTTAAGCAGAGTTGTAATGCTTCCTGTTTTACTTTTGTTGGTCATACCGCAGGGCTGGCTGGGTGCATCTTCACCCTGTATTTATTTAGACTCAAGATTTCACTAACTTGCTGAGTTGCCCAGGCTGGGCTCAAGCTGTCAATCTTTCAATCTCCCAGAAAGCTGGGGTTATAGGTGCCACTGTGCCTAGCTAAAATTTTCTTTTCTTTTTTTGGGGGGTATCGGGTTCAACCTCAGGACCTCAATCATGCTAAGCAAGTGCTCCACCACTGAGTTAGATCCCAGCCCCTTTTATTTTTCTTTCTTAAGAATCCATCAGCTGCTTTGTTGACTGCAGCAGAAAACAGGAAGTACAAGATCAAGAGATTATGACAGTAATACAACCTTGAGATGAAGGCGCAAGGTTAGTAAATGTGGTGACAGTGGTCACATGTGGAATACTCTAGAACTGATGGACAGGATGTTAGCTGAGAAACTCCGAGAGTAATCAGAGGATTCCTTTACTGACAGTATTTCTTTATATATTTTTGGGACAGAGTTCAGGGTGGCCTTAAGCTCACTATGTAGGCCAGGCTGGTCTCAAATTCCAAGTGATCCTCCTGCCTCAGCCTCCTGAACACTGGGATTACAGGCATACGCTACCATACCCAGCAGGAAGGACACCAGAACTGGGTGGACAGTGACCCCTGTTCTTGGGATGGAGGAAGCTCGGGGTGAGCAGACTTTTCAGGGAGAAATGCAGGTCTGGTTTCAGCCATATGAGATCTAAGATGCAAATGAGGCCCCCAGTTGAGGGTGGTGACAGCAGACCCCTATATGAGCCAGAGCATTTTGGGGCCAGAGACCAAGATGAAAGGCTTAGCAAGCCTAGCCATAAAAGCAGTGCTGCCCAAGAGTGGCAAAGAGAGAGCGGGGCTCTGGCTGGCCTGGGGTGAGCAGCAGGGTCTCCACAGGGTCTGGTGGGCCTCAGGTTCTCACCCGTTTTCCAGGTGCAGTCTCTGCATCTGCTTCCGGAGGAAGTACTCCCTCAGGAACTCCACATCGTAGAAATGGTCAGACAGGAACTGCAGCAGTGTCCTTCTCTTCCTCTGACTGGCCTCTGGGGTTGTCAGTCCACTCAGATCACGGAAGCCTCTCCCACCCCCATTCCATTTTAGGGGTATCAGGTGCAGAAACTGGGGAGGAGGAGGAGAGTAAGGACTGAGTCTGGGGCCAGATCCCCTCAGTTCCTGCTCCATGGACCTTAACTCCCTGCTTCCTGCAAAACTCTTCTTTCAGAATCACTAGCTAGGCATGTTGGTGCACACTTGTGATCCCAGCACTTGGGAGGCCGAAGCAGGATTACTGGAAGTTTGAGGCCAGCCTAGACTATGTAGCGAGTTCAAGGCAAGCCTGAACTACAGAGTGAGACCTTGTTTCAAAAAACAAAATTAAAACTCCAAACTCTGGGCTGGACAGTGAGTAGCTGAGAGGTGGAGCACCTCCCAGTATGCACAGGACCCAGAGCACCAAAACAAGACTGCCAGATTCTGTCTTTGGGATTCCAAAAGTCCCCATGTTTTGTCCAGAGGTTATCAGAGTTCTTCTTGGTGCTAAATTCCCTTCCTTGATTTAGCCAAACATTCTTGGTTTTCACGAATTCTTCCTCTAATTTTTCCAAGTCCTGATTTTTCTCCCCAAACTTCTCTTATCTAATTTCCCACAAATTGGGCCCTTAGTTTTATTCAGTTTTTGCTGAGGTCTTTCTGAATGAGCCATTTCTTTTTTCCCAAATATAATCTTGATTACTGAAGTTTGTTTTGGCCTTTTAAAAACATTTTTAAAAAATCAATTAATTAGTTTTTGTACTTAATTAGTTGGTACAGGGTCTTGCTATACAGCTCAGACTCATAGTGATCCTCTGGTCTCAGCCTCCTCAGCACTGGGAATACAGGCATGCACCCCATGCTGGGTCTCAGTAGCTGGCACGGACCCAGCCTGTATTGGCCTTTTTGAGACAGAGTCTCACTATGCAGGTCAAGCTGGTCTTGAACTCGCAACAAACCTCCCGCCTCAGGCTCCAGAGTGCTGGAGTTACAGGTGTGTACCACTATTATTGAGTTTTCCGCAGTTGGTGCTCATGATCAAACCCAGGGCCAGGCTGGGGATTTAGTTCAGTGGCACAGTGCCTGCCTGGCAAGCATGAGGTGGTGAGTTCTATTCCCAATACCACCACCACCACCAAACCCAGGGCCTTGTGTGATAGGCACATGCTCTACCACTGAGCGATACTCCCAGCAGCCCCTTCCTTTAATTTAATATAAATAATAAATACCATGAACAGCACTCTTTGAAAGAACAATAAACCCAAGGAGAAGATCTTTAAGAGGAGGATTGGAAATAGAGCAGGGTGGCTTCCAGGAGAAGCTCCCAAATTCTTTCCTCTCTCTTGCAAGCCTCCTCTTAATTTGCCCCAATTCTTTAACAAAATTCACTCTTGCTTCCTCTAGATCCTGCTTTTTTATTTGTTTGAGACAAGGTCTGCCATGTAGTTCAGGTTTGCCTTGGCCTGTCTCACCCGAGTGCTGGGATTACAGGTGTACACCACCTCAAAATTCTTAAACTCAATTTTTTAAATTTTCCCTAAATTTATTCCTTGATTTTACCCAAAGCTTCTTTCGGGTGAGAAAAGTATTAAACCTCCTGGCAACAGAATTTCTCTGCCGACATAAGGCATTGTGCTAAACTGCTTAGAAACAACACTAGATAAAGTATAAAGGCCTCTTCATCCTTCCAAATGTGCCCTGATCTATCGCAAAAAAACAATGTAGGCATTTTTATCTAACTAAAGGCAATTCTGTGAGACCACAATACACAATCTTGTTGATTTGCACCTTTTTTATTTTCTTTTTTGAAATAGGATCTCATCGTGTAGTTTAGGCTCGCCTTGAATTCACTACTAGCCTAGGCTGGCCTCGAACTTGCAGTGATTCTCCTGCCTTAGCCTCTCCAATA
>NDGN011423901.1:0-14797 GCA_002564285.1 Tympanoctomys barrerae
CTAGCCATCCATGAAATGCAAATTAAAACAACACTGAGATACCATCTTACCCCAGAAAGAATGACTATTGTAAAGAAATCAACCAACAATAAATGTTGGAGAGCCTATGGGAAAAAAGGAACCCTTCTCCACTGCTGGTGGCAATGTAGACTGTGCAACCATTATGGAAATCAGTGTGGAGACTCCTCAAAAAACTACAACTGGAAATCCCATTCAATTCAGCTATCCCCCTTCTGGGAATTTTCTCAAAAGAACTGAAAACATCATATCATAGTGATATATGTGTGCCTGTGTTTATAGCAGCACAATTTGTGATAGCCACATCTTGGAGACAACCAAAATGCCTGTCACTTGAGGAATGGATGAAAGAGATGTGGTGTTTTAATACAATGGAGTATTACTCAGCTATGAAGAAAAATAAACTCAAAGTCTTCATATATAAATGGATAAAACTTGAAGTTATACTCATAAGTGAAATAAACAAGATGCACATGTGTAAGTATCATATTGTCTCCCTAGTTTAAGAACTCAAAAGAAATAAAAATTAAAAGGTATAACAGTTAAATGGAAAGTGAGGACTTAAGGTTTAAATAACAAAGAGAAAAGAGAAAAGTTAGGAAATATGTTAGAGGCAAAATCATACATTTATAGAAACAAGATGGTTAAAGTAATGGTCCTAAGAATCTCCATCCAGTTTTTCAAATAGCAGTCAATGGGTAGAATTCTCACCCTGACTGACTATATATGCTGTTACTGGGAATTAAGCAACTACACTGAGGATAGCAATGTGTAATACTAAAACCATGCTTGAAATACCTATCGTTTTGGTCTTCTAAATATGTACTGCTTCTAATGTCATATCAATTATTGCTATACTCTCTTTAAGGTAAATGTAAGAAATAAATAAAAGGTAATAAAAAAAAATGAGAAGAAAAAATGTCATAGGATTGCTCTGCTACAATGTTGTATATGGTTTGATTTCTAAATTTCTGTGTAAAAATGTGGAATTTTTTTCACATTCTATAGGGATTTAAAATTTAGAATATCCATGGTTGTTGGAAAATAGTTCCATGTTATGTCTAAGGTGTTTGATATTAAGACAGACAGCAATGTTAAGCTCAACTGCCTCTGTTACATGGTAATAAAATCATTAAGTTTTTCTTCTGGATGGTTAACAATTAAAGTTTGTAGACCAAAAATTAGAAAGAAGGGCTACAAGGAGAGCCAATATTTTGGCCCTAATCCTTGAAGGTCAGTGAGGACTCAGGATGTAAGCAAACCTGTGCTGTTACAACCTGTAACTCAGTGGTGCCTTAAATTTTCTTATCAAAGAGATTATGGGGCCACAGAGGAAAGTGACTGACAATGTAGAGTGTGCCTCAGGAGTCACCTAGAGAAAAACTTCTCTCAGGCTTTCACAGAGGCCAGCAAAATAACTCAGTGGCCTAAGCATCTGCTTAGGGAAGAGCAAGGACCAGATTTGAATTGAGATGTACAGGCAGGCTGTGGGAGCAAAGAACACGGACCCCAACATCCTGCCCACAGTGTCTCACTGAGGGATGTGCCTGAATGCAGGATGCAGTAGGGCCCATGGCCTGCTATGTGCCCCTCACCTCCATATGAGTAGCCATCAGAAGCTCAGTTCAGTTTTCACTTTGCCACTGAAAATCCGAAGATGAAAGAATAAGAATAACTGAGAATGCTGATAGGAAGACCTTTGTGCATGTATCTTAAATGTTGAACTATTTTATTTATGTATTGTAGAAAATAAAGATACTGAGGGAACTTATGGTCTGTCAATATTGTAAAAAAAAAAAATTAAAAGCCAATTTACATATGTGCAAATTAGCTATGTTTAAGCCAGAAACCAAAAAAAGAACTCTTTACAATTCAATAATAGACAAATAACCGAACTTGAAAATAAAGGAATGTCATGAAATTTCCCCAGGTACACAAAATGTTCAGTAAACACATACAAAGCTGCTCAACATCAGTAACTACTGGGGAAATACAAATCACAGTAAGATACCATTTAATATCCATAAGAATGACTATTTTCTAAAAATGAAAAATAATTCCCGAGTTCAATCCCCAGTTCCGCAAAAATAAAAAGTTGTTGTCAAGAATGTGGAGAAAGCATAATTCTGTGCACTGCTAGTAGGAATAGAAAACAGTGCAGTGGCTGTGGAAAATATTTGCACAGTTACTCAAAATGTCAAACTATTCTATGATCCAGCAATTCCACTTGTACGTATACTGAATATCTAGGAACTGAAAGCAAGGACTTATCCTTGTATACCAATGTTCATAGCAGCATCATTCACAAAAATCAGAAAAAATGTTTATCAAATAATAAATGAACAAAATATATTCACTACAGCACTGATAAACCTTGAAAAAAGTAAAAGAAGCCACAAACGACATGATATATCCAAACTACAAATGAAGTGTTCAGAATAGGCAAATCCCATGAAAGGAAGCAGATTGTAGGTTGCCCAGGCCTGAGAACAGAAGAACTGGTAACTGCAAATAGGTCTCCAGGATATATTTTCAGAGGAACAAAAATATTCTAAAATCAGATTACAGTAGAGTTATACAACCCTATGAATACACTAAATGTATGATAATCATGACTGCATAAACAAAACCAGATTTTTAGAAACTGATACAATTGATTATATTTTGGCTAGAATTAAAACCTTCAAGATCTTTAGAAAATATCACGCTTAGCTGAGCATGGTGGCAAAGGCCAGCACTCCTTAAAGCTTGAGGAAGGAGGATCACAAGTTTGAGCATAGTCTGGGCAACTTAGAGGTTTAAAAAATATGACTTAAGGTTGTAGATCAGTGCAAGGCCTTGGGTTCAGGCCCTAGTAATACACACACACACACACATACACACACACACACACGCTTACTCCCTTTTTAGAAGTGAATGTCACCATCCAAAAAAAGAAGAAAAGTAAATCCTGGAGAGAACAAGATGGCGAAAAGTATGCACTCTTGGTGATTTCCTTATGTTCTTCATGTACACACTTCCCAGTCTAGCTCATATCACAAGCTTACAGGGGATCTGCAGAAGTCAGCTAGTCTTAGTTAAAATAAGACAATCGTGACTTTTATAGCTCTAGAACATCTGTTTAAATCCTCGGGCAGAAATGGATTCATTTGTACTAAAATAGATTTTCAGATATGAAGATAAAATATTTGTGTTTCTTCAGCTTCCTAACTGTAAGGAGTATTTCTCAACTTCTGTGGAGCAGCAATTATGTCTATGATAAAAGAATTGTTCAGTAGGCCTTAAAATTTCTGAAACTTAGGGTTGGGGAGACAGCTCAGTGGTATAAGTGCCTGCCTGGAAAGTGCAGGGTCCTGAGTTCAATCCCTGGTACTGAAAGAAAAACAAAACAAAACAAAAAACTCCAACCTTTGGGGGCTTGCTGGTTAGCTCAGTGGTTTAAGCGCCTGGTTAGGCAAACCCAGTCAGGCACAGGAGACCACAGTTCAATCCCCAGCTCCACATGCCATACCAGACCTGCCCTTTAAGGGAGCCTGAGCCAGCCAAAGAAAAAAAAAAAAAATCTCTCTCAACTTTTAGGGCTGGGCCAAAGAGCTCAGTAGATTAAAGCACCTGCTTAGGCAGACTCAGCAGCCAGCGTTCAATCACCAGCATGCCTTGCTAGCCCCACCCCCAGGGCACAATGAGACTGGGTGTGGTGACAAGTGCCTGTAATCCCTGCTCTTTGGGAGGATGAACACTAGGAGTCTGATCTACATATGAGACCCTGTAGACCCTGTAGGCCCTGTCCTAAATTACAAACAAAAAAAATCTGAAAATTTCAGAAATTCTAAGACACACGAGAGATGTCTTACAATCATCTGCCTACCACAAATGATTACCTCATTGAGCATGCAAAATCAAAACAATTCCTCCAACAGCAGAAGCTTCTTATTCTATGAAGGCAAAACCCAGAGGTGACTACACTAACAGGAACAAGGTCAAAGCCAAAATCAGAATAAAACAGAAAAGGCAAACTTAAAAAGATGAGAAAAAGAAAAATAGCAGGTATAGAAAGGTCTGTACTGGGTAAAGGAAAACAGAATAGTCAAAGCCAAGCAACAGGAAAACAAGAATAAGAGCACTAGGAATCAGGGTTGAGCAGAAGAGGTTCAAGATAGAATACATCAAGAGTACCAATCGTTTGTGATAGAAACAAATTCTGCAACCATATTAAGTTGAAATACAAAGTTTAATGAAAGCAAACACAGGATAAAATATAAACATAATGAAAAAATTATAATTTTAAATATCTACATGGTTCTTAAATTTTTCTATCCCAACTAAGATAGAAAGGACCATGTGAGCGAAAAACCCAATAAAAATTTCCAGAATAACCATCAAAAATGTCTAACTTTACAAAGTATTTCATCTCATTACTCAATCATGTCATTATTATATCTATTTCCATTTCTTCCCTCAAGATAAATTTTATTTGGGGGCTTCTAATGTGAGTATATAATTGAGGACACAGATTGGACTTTAAAGAGCCTGATGCCCAGGGCTGTTAAGATTTATTCCTGGATGTTGACCTTCACTGCACTAGTCTCATACTGCTGTGCTGAGGTTGTAATCTGCAGTCTGTATTTGGGCATGGTGGTCAGAGTCCCTAGAACTGTTGAAAGAGGCTGGAAGGAATAGAACTCCTTGTGGATATAGTCCAAGAAGCTGCTAGATGGAAACTTTGCTTCTTGCCAGTGGTATCACCCACAGTAAATGTCCCATGGGAAACTTCCGTGACCTGTGAACTTCCACTTCCATCTCAAAGAATGTTGTACAGAAAAACAAGATGTGAAGGAAATTTATTACAAAACTGTTTTGACTGCATCAGAAAACAACCTAAATGTACTTTGGTTGTCCCAGTATATTACGTTGTATTCATAAAGCAATGATGAACTGATGAACCGTATGAACTATAAAAAGCAATACAAAGATTTTTCAAAATGTTTTCCACACGCAAGCATTATTTGCTCAAAAGAAAATAATATTCTAAAGTAACTTTTAGCCTACCATTGTATATGCATGCCCCTGTAAGCATACACAAAAGAAGCCAAAGACAATGGTTATCTTAAACAGTGAAACATAATGCAAGGCAGAAGGCTTAGATTTTTGTTATATCTGCATACTGCTTGACTTCTAAATCAAAAGACTACATTAACCCAATCTTACTAAAACTACAGTTTTTCAAAGTATATAAGCTTTCACCCTGAAATTCTACTTTAAGAATTTCACTTTAGAACTGAAGAGATAACTACTGTCATCCTCTGCAACTATAATGGGTAAATGTCTATCACTAGAGAACTGGTTAACTAAAAACATTTATATGCATACATATCATGATACTCTACAATAATAAAAATTATGTATAATTATATTTATTGATATGGAAATTATTTTTAAAATAAAGTCCTAAATTTTATTAACCTATTACTCATATATTCAGTTATTTGGAGATTAAAAAAAATACTATCTTCTGATCATACAGTTAGTTAAGGGATTCAGTTTCTATATACATTTCTTTACTCTCTGAATTTTTTTTAGCATGAATGCATATTTTGTTTGGTTTTTATTTGTTTTATTTTGTTTTTTGATACAGGTTTCACTATGTAGTATAGGCTGGTCTTGAACTCACAGGAGTGAGTTCAGCCTCAGCCTCCCAAGTGTTGGGATTACAGGTGAGCATGGTGACTGCTTTTATAAGAAGAAATGAGGCTATTTTCTTTTTTGATAAAATGAAAACTACCTTTAACATCATGCAATTAAAAAATAAATAAATGGCACCTACAAACTTAGCTTCAGCAAGACAGCCAATATGGAGACAAAAACAGAAGTCAAGTTTTTCATTGTGTTTGGACTGATTGAGCTAATCAACAAAGTACCAAAATATTTTGGGTAAAAATTACAAAGCAGCAAGACCTGTTGGCACACACCTATAATCCTAGCCCTCTGGGAGACCTAGGCAGAAAGATCACAAATTCAAACCCAACCCAAACAACTTAGCGAGACCCTGTCTCAACATTTAAAAATGTCTGGGGATGGCCAAGAGTGATGGTGCATGCCTGCAAGCCCAGACAGTGAGAGGCTGAGGCAGGAAGACTGCTGTTAGTTTAAGGCCAGTCTGAATTTTAAAATAAGACCTTGTCTCAAAACAAACAAAAACAAAAATCAAAAAGAAAGGTATGGGGATATAACTTAGTGTAAAGATCCTGAATTAAATCCCTACTACCACAAACACACAAACATACACACCAGTACAAAGCACATTATAATATAAACTTTAATGCCCAAAATTTCATAGCTGAAATTTTACTCATTTAAAATATTTTATTTAACTTACCACTTTATTGCCTCCCTTCCCCCCCCTTTGAGTAGTGTCTTTTATTTAATGTAATTTTTTCAAGGTTTATCGTGAAGTATTACCTGCATTAGTGCTTCACATTCCTCTCCTTTTTTAGGGAGAGCAAGGTTTACCTATGTTGCCAGGCTGGGCTTGAATTCATGATAGTCCCACCACCTCAGCTTCCCAAATAGCTAAGATTATCAGCATGCACTGGCATGACTTGATAACTCCATACCTTTTTTATGGCTGAAAAATAATGCATTGAACAGATATACTACATTTTAAAAAATATTCATTATTTGGACGTTTCAGTTGTTTCTGTTTTTGGCCATTACGAATAATGTATTATGCTCAATAATGATCATTCATGTGTGAGTTGTTATGTGACATTTGTTTTCATTTTACTTTGGCTTTATATTGGCTGATTTAGGACCAAGATCTCTGTTCTTTGTGTACAAGACTTTACTGGCCTTCAGGATGTGATATGCACATGTAATAAGATTCCACAATAATACATATATATGTATGTATATATCATTTACATATATATGATTGAACACATAATGCTAATACAAAAATTAAGATACTTTAGTAGCTTGGCTTATTCCAGGACAATGCTCACACCATTATTGTAGTGACTCTGAAACACAGATTCATACTCCATCAAATCAGACCACTCTGGCCTTTTTCTCAGGCACTATTTAGTGCTGGAAAAGTTTTTCCTCAGCTGAAAGTTTTTCCTCAGCTGAAAGTTTTTTATTTTTTAAATAGGTTCTTTTTTATTTTTTTTTTTAGAACCAGGGATTGAACTCAGGCTCTTGTGCTTGCCAGGGAAGCACTTATTCTACTGAGCCATCTCCCCGGCCCCTTAAATAGGTTCTTAACGGCTCCAGAAATCCTAATTTTCGTATTAATATGCAATTCCAGTATTCCCTCTCATATTATATGATTACATTTGTATGAAATATCAAAATCCACAGAAAGTAGTGGCTGTCGGGTTTGGGAGGTAGGGGTGTAGTGACTGCAAATGGGTTCAGAGTTTCTTCATGGATAAAAATGTTGTGTAAATGAACAGAACAGCGGTTATGTCTACACAGTGCTATGAATACACTTTTTAAAAAACCCTCAATAAACAGATCAAACACTTGAAAAGGGTAAATCTTATGGTTTGTAACTATTACCTGGATTTTAAAAAGGGAATTCTCAGCATTTATCCTATCTCAAGGACATGACATAATTCCATTAGTAAAGCCAGTGACTGGTTTATGGATTTCTAATAATAACTGTATTAACTGAGAATCATGATAGCAAAGGATTTCCAAATATTAAAGTCAAAACAACAGGTGAAGCCAGGTGTAGGGGCACATCCCTGTAATACCAGTACTCCATAGGCTAAGGCAAGAGGATCACCACAAGTTCAAGGCCAGCCTGGATACATAGTGAATTCAAGGTCAGCCTGAACTACAAAGTGAGACCCTGTCTCAAAATACCAAAAGAACAGATGAAAGCCACCTTTTATTGATAATATCAAGAACTGCCTTCAGGTGACAAAAGATATCTAAGTACCAGCTAAATAACAAAGAGATGTTGAAAGCACACCTAAAATGGCATGAAGGAAAAAGATTTATAAATTGTTCTGAAGGAAGAAAAGGACAGTAGGTCAGCCATTCTCTAGTAACAGGTAATAAGAGAAAAAAGTAAAACAATAAGTATTGGATTCAATAGTAAAATACACTACAAGAAAGACGATATCAACCATAACGAATAAAATGTATGTATCAACTCTGACTTTGAATACACAGTTCCCAACAAACAAATACATCATTACATTTCAATGTTTCTAAATCAGAATTCTAAACTCATTAGTCCAAAGAAATAATGCCTAAAGTAGTATAATTTGGTGCAATGAAATATATATAGTGTATAAATATATCACTAGAAGTACAGCAAAAGCTAAAAAAATACTTAACAGGAGAGAGGAAAGGCATGAGGTGAAAAATCAGATCCATATAGACCCAGCTTCATCAGGAAACACAATGAAAAGCATTCCTCTCCATCCTATTCCTCTTGGAATGCCTTGTCTGATGAGATCTTCCCATATTCTAAAGTCCAAGCCAATTTCAACATCTTTGAGAGTTTTTCCTAAAAATCCTAAGCAGTTGGGGGCTTCCTTTCTTCATTGCAATGACATTAATTACAGTGCTTATTCAACTGTTGTAGTTTCCCTTACAAGTTTGTTTCCCTAGTAGATATTTCCTCAAGTAATGGAATGTTTTATTCATCCTTACTTTCCCAGTACCTTGAACAACAGTGGTCACTAGAAGAATCCAACATATAGCTGCTGAATGGATTAATGAATGAACTTCTTCAAATGTTAGAAGATACAATAAAAGTAGTAAGTCACTTGCAAATCCAAAATGAATTTGCCAGTCTTGCTACTAAAAAAAATGGATCTAAGCAGAACTCAAAATAGTCTAAGTAGTGGGTTTCAATGTTCTGAATAGTTAAAGAAGATAAACTCAAATACAAGCAAGTAAGAAATACACAATACCAGAAATGGTGGCACACACCTGTAATCTCAGCATTCTGGGAAGCCAAGGCAGGAGGATTGTAAATTCAAGCCCAGGGTAGGCAATTTTGCAGCTTAGTGTGATTCTGTCTCATGGTTAAAAATGTGTGTGTGTGGGGGGGGGAGGTGCTGGAGATGTACATAACACAGTGAGAAGGTTCTCAGTTTAATCCCTGGTTCTTGGGGAGGGGGGGCACAGTAGTACTGTTTGTCCCTTTCTGTCACATATTAGAAGACTGCAAGGTTAACTCCTTATTGCACATACAAATATTCAAGTTACAAAAAGTACACTTTGTCTTTGGCATTTATGACACCTAAGAAATATTTACATAAAAATGCAGGATTGAGAGAGAAAGGATGATAGGATGCTGACTAGTGTTTAGCTGATTCCTCTGTGGAAAATAAGAATTCTAACCAAGTTCTGATCATATTTAAAGAATTAAAACAAAGCACCAATGCAGGCTGAATCAGAAGAATCCCTTGTGCTGGCCACCAAACAAAGGGTTCATAGGAATGACAGCAGGTACTAGCCCAAAGTTAAGGAAGCATTAAGACATGTAAAGTAGCTGATGAGTATTTGGAAATTACCTAGCTTCTTTCTGGCAAGTGATGAGAACCATTATGATCTCGTAAGAGTAAAAAATATATAAGTGTAGCATTATCCAGAGTAAAATCATTGTTTTAACATTTGTTTGCAAATCTTGCAAAAGTATTACATTTTATGCGTGTAATTTTTAATTCCCAAATTATAAAATTAGAAAAGATCCTAAAAATATCTATTGAAACCTCCTTTCCTTAGTTTTGCAAAAAGCAAACGATTTGCCCAAGGTCATACTGCTAATGAGAGGCAGACCATGAACTCAAACTCAAGTCTCCAGGATTCCTAATTTAAAGCACTTTCAACTAGTTAGCATTTTCACCATACTAACATGCTTTTCCTTACCCTCTGTTCACACACACAAACACACACACACCTACCCCTAATTATACAACATTTAGCCTTTTGAACATAAGATTACAAAAAATAATCTTTTGTTTTTCTGTCTTGAAGATAAAATTCTCTTTCTTGTTGATTTTTTAAAACTCTACCAATGTCTGGTGCCTATACTGACAAGTCTGAGGGTTAAAAACAAATGTCTTACAAGTTTCCATTCTTTTTAACAAAGCCTGATTACCTAAATTTGATAACTGACTTAAATAATGAACCCCCTGCTGCCTAGGAAGTACTCTTTTGGCATTCAGGCACAAAGGACACTGCTTCATTTGTGGTGACAGTGAGAACAAATTAATTCTGACATGTATTACACATTTATCTTAACCCTATTAAAATTTGAAATTAACGCAACTATAAATGGCTCTTTTCTCACATTTGTAATCATGCCTCAAATAATTTCTTCCTTCCATATGTTCTTTAAGATGCTGATTTATCCTAAGTGTGTTATACTAGCAGGGCAGGATTAGTAATTCATTAAGTCAAAGAAATTATCTGTCAAGCTGTTTTATTTCTTAACAATAATTTAAGAAGCTAATTTCTCTAAATTCTTTTACTAATCATCCATGTTCTATGCTCACTGTACTGAAAGGATACAACATTTACATTTGTTTGACAGTCAAATATATCTAAAGCTTATTTACATTATTTAACTTTATTGTAATCTCAGGATTCTTTCTAAACTTATTACTGTTTGTAGTTCCTAGACTACTATAAAATTTCAGCTGTAGAATACATGATTTCATTTGAAAGTAAATCAATACTAGAAGTAAATTATTTGATCATCTCATTATGAAAGACTAAACAGCCACAAATTTTATTTTATCAGGACTAAATTGCATTAAATTACATTTTACTGACATAATCAAAAGAACCTCATGAATATAATGCAGTATTATGTGTGTGTGTGTGTGTGTGTGTGTGTGTGTAGTGTTTTACCAGAGGATATAAAAAAGCCAAACCAATATATATATATTCCCTCTGGAAAACAAAAACTGTTTTAAGTAACTTTAAAATTCTTCTGAGGCCCAGGTGTATAGCTCAGCTGCACAGCACCTGCCTGGCAAGTATGAAGTTCTGAGTTCAATTCCCAGTTCCAAAAAATAACATTAAAGTAAAATAAAATTCTCCTGATAATTGAGCCACTACAAACAAAAAAAGTTCTCCATATAAACAGAATCATTAAAGGCTAATGGAAAAAACCAATAAAAAACTTTTTTCCAAATGCAATGTTAATTTGCAGCCATCATAAGTGACTAACAAATATACACTAAAACATCAGCTATTCTTAAATTGTGTAATTCCTTTCAAATTATTTCTTCTTCTAAATTAAAACCTGCCCATTAAAATATAAAATGTATTTAAAAACACCTTCTGCCAATACACAGTATGTACATTTTAAGTATAAATCAAAAATCAAATTTAAAACAATTTGCATATTTTAACTAGCCTAAATGATAATGTATAAATCAGAACTGGCTTCTTTCATAGGGATTAACTAAAATTTAATGTCACTAGAATTTTATAAAACACATGACAGATTGGTCAAATGTACTACTGTGTCTAATCTCATAGGACTACAGGTTTTATGAATATTCTTTAAATTATATGGGGAGATGGTTTAAATCTTTTGAAAGATATTACCATATATAGTAAGTGAACAAGGACAAGTTTTAAATACAATCATTAGAGAGTAAAACTGAAATGAGAAATCTAGTTAGACAACAGTCAGTATCTCCAGACGCTGATTTCTCAAATGTCAGCCGACTATCGCTAAAAAGTACTTTTAAATATAAACAGAACCCACAGTATCAAGTTTTCAAATCCCTACCCTTTTTGCCCATGTCTGCACTGCTTTATTGTTGCATAAAAGCACTGAAATACATCCAAATTAATTAGAGCTACTTTCTCTTAGAATCTATTTTATTTTTTAAAACTATTTCGACAAATCTAAGAAAAATGCTGACTAAATAAACACACACTTCATTTTCCAACATCCAAAACACTTATTTATAAATATTGCTTGCTTCCTTTACGAATGGGTTCATTTTTGGTGTTCCCTAGTTTTTTTTTAAAGTAATTATTTTGCACATCAAATACTTGCTAACCAAACCAACAGTGATGTTGAAGGAAAGCCACTTTGTTTCTAATAAAATCCAAAGATTACATAATAAAACTATAATATCTTTCGAATAATTTTCTAAAAGGCAGCAGGGATAAATCCATTTTTACAAGAAGAAAACAAGGAGTTAATAAGATACATTTTCTCCCTGACTAAGAATTACGTTCCATTTTGTCAATATTACAAAATATTAATCTACTGACAAAGGAAAAATGAATACTTCACTTGTCTGTTAAGAAACTAAAATGGGAGCATTACTAGTTATACGTTTAATTAAGTTATTTCTAGGGGTGAATATTCAAAGCAAAGAAATTGCCTGCTGCTAAATTTTGGGGAGACGGCCTGAAAAAGCCCCTATTTGTCACTTGTCTTTTTCCCCACCACCCACCTTGCATCAAACACCCATTGTTCTACGTAAAAACTCACGGCTAATGATATTTAAATAGCAACCGCTACGTTCCTGTTGCAGATGACCACTATGAGGTACTCTCTCCAGGACCACATTCACTTGCTGCCTTTTTTCCACCAAATAAAATCCAAATCTGATAATAAATCGATCACGAACTGTGGGCGGAAAGGATAACAGCTTCCCCTCCAAACTGACGGATGTCACTCCAGAGGCAGGTGAGGAAATTCCCCAAAGGTTACCATAATAAATAGACCACATGGGTGGAAAAAAATCATTTAAACTGGCGTTTCTTTTAACCAATTTTTAAAAGTCCAGTGTTAAAATCCTCGAAAAGTACACTGCCCGCGAGGCTGGGAGTCCTCTTCCTTCTTGCCAACACTGTAGAACCCAGACGCAGCACGCAGGATTTCTTTGGGGTTTGGATCCCACTTCCTCCCCAAACCTGGCCGGCGGGGACCGAGGCGAGCGCCGAGGAAGTGGGAGCCCGGCACCTCGGCGGCCCTCTCCCTGCGGCTACCTGCCTCGGCGGGAGCGCCGCCCAGGGCTGCCACCCGCAGACACACACACTCACCCATCTTTCCTCTTGGCTTTGTAGACGTGACCGTAAGTGCCGCGGCCAACTTTGCAGCCCTCGTATTCAAACAGGTCCTCGACCCGCTCCCGCTCGCTGCTTAGCTTCACTTTAAAGTCATAGTCCATTGTCACAGCCCCCGAGGCCGGGGAGCTGGGTCTGGGGGCCGGGCGGCCGGGGTGGGGTCCAGGGAAGCACCGGCAGCCGCAGCCCCCGGGAGCCCGCCCGCTCTACACCCGCCGGCCGCAGCGGCAGCCCGACTGTTGCGGCGAGAGCAGGAGGAGGCCCCGCGAGAGCGCCGGGGACATCCAGGGGAGCGGCGGGGCAGAGGCCGGCCGGGGGGGACGCGGACGCTCCCCGCGGCGAAGGAGAGCGGACGGGCGAGGGCTAGGCTGGGGAGCGGGTGGATCTGCCTTCTCCCCGCGGGCTCCCAGGACGCCGGCTCCCAGCACTCTCCGGCCGCGCGCCCCGCTCCCGCTGCGGTGGGAGCGGCGAGGCAGCCACGGCGGGCTCTCCTCCTCTCACTGGCGCACTCACGCCTCGCCCTCGCTCACACGCTCACTCGCCCGCACTCACTCACTCACTCACTCTCTCACTCACTCACTCACTCTCCCATACACTCAAACAGAAAGGCAGCGCCGCACAACAGCCGGTACCTCCTCAGAGAGAGGAGGAGGGAGGGCACTCGCGGAACACGGCCGCGGCTGTCGCAAAAACGTCGCGAAGCCTCTGGTTGCCTTCTGCCCTTCCTCCGGCCGGTGCCCTCCGAGGCTGGCTACCCCTGCTGGCGCCCGCACCCCAGGAACTGCGTGCAGGGAGCGAGGGAGCCACTGCCCAAAGCTGCCGCCAAACGCACCACGTGGACCGGCCCCCTCGGCGGCTGGGGCCCAGACTACAATGCCCAGAATGCAATGGCCGCCGCTGCCTCCGCCCCTTCTACGACTCCGCCCCACGCGGTGGGACTAGGGCGCGTTGTATTATGGGATTGGTAGTCCAAGTTGAACGGCGTTTCAGTCACTTAGTATTCCCAACACACATAACACGAGCGCGCGCGCACGCACGCACGCACGCACACACACACACACACAGCTATGCTGAAGTCTGATTTGGGGCATAAAGTTAGCCAAAGAAATCCAAATATCAGGGAGATTAGTTCTTATTAGAATCACATTTTGTACACGTACGAACTCCAGATGTCATAGGGGACTATCATCCTATATGCTGTTTGTAAAAGCCTATATGCTATTTGTAAACAGCTCACAATCTGTTGCGGTACTCCTGGCGTTCCAAGCAACCCCAAGTAAGGGTTGCACAATGGCTTCCAGATACTGACACACATTGCAAACATCAGTAAAAGTGAGTCCGTGATGAGGTCAGCATTCTACACTTATAACAATTCTCACTGGTTATTACAGTCATGGATCTAAACCTATGGAAACTAGTTTATTAATCATTTTAAGATGTGCACGAGGTCTGCTAGAGGAATCCCAATGTTTTGATAATATTCATTTTGCATTGCTTCTCTTATTATAAGGCATGTCTGGTTTTAATTTTTCATTTTCATTTGTTAGCATTTTAATTAAAGCTCTCTAACTTAATGACAAATATGTACTTTCATACTTTACAATTTTCATAACACATTTTTCCCACCTTTCTCTGTGGTATTAGCCCGTGTTTTGCCTTTTATTTTCTTTCCCTTGCTATATTATAACTAAGGAACCATAGTTACATCTTTCTT
>NDGN011423914.1:0-17408 GCA_002564285.1 Tympanoctomys barrerae
TGTGTAACTTTCTGCATCTGTTTAATTTTGCTACTTGTCAATGTACTTTATGAATAAGGATCATTTTATTTAAATGGAACTTAGCATTCAAAAACACAACTCAGGCATCTGTGTAATCAAATAAGAGTATGCATATTATTCCCTGATTTCCACCTGTCTTCCGAATTCTAAAAGATGAAGGCCTGGGGGCTGCAGTAAAGAATCACCTTTAGTTTTTCTTGCCACTGTCTATACTAAAATGGCTCAATTAGTCCAGAGGCAGGACATCCCTGTGGGACACTTCATCCAGAATCTACAAAGGATGAAATGATAAGGGGACATTTCCCACAAGGGCTCAATTCTTTTTGCTAAGTTTGAAAAGCCAGGGGTGGGAGGCAGTGTACAACAAGGATGGAAACGATGCCAAGGTGAAATCTGATCTAGTGGAAAAGGCTTGAGTAATAATGGCCAAGTCTTAACTGGGGAATGGACAAGTTATTAAAACCAACAAAGTGTGCATTGTGGTGTTCCCAGCAGCTGGGCCAGCTCTGCAGGGTGGCATGTGAGGGCCTCACACTCTGTCTGGGATGCAGAATGAAGATAACAATGCCTGCTTCCTGAGAGAGGTGTTTGTCAAGGGCAACACAGGAATTTCTCAGATACCTCAAGCAGTTTATATAATTTTGGGCCACTGGAGAGGTATCAACCCAGCTTAAAAAACAAACAACAGAGACTCTTGGTTTTAAGTACAGGGAATAGTAGTCTTCTCATTTTATCTTAATTTTCGGAACAACTGAAAACCAAGCAGCAATTATTTGGAAAACCTCATTGATGGAGTATTTCTCTAGGCAGGGAAATGAAATTGCTTTGGGCTCTGTTTTGAGTAGCTACTTTTGGTTTGGCAGACACAAGTCTGTTTTCTTTTCTGGAATATTTTTCTGGTCCTGTGATTTAAAAAAAAAAAAAAAAAACTTCTTGGGAATTTAAAGATTTGAGCACAACCCAGAAGGCAATGAAAGGAGCTGTATCTTATCATTCAGTTTCAGGCTTCATGGGTTTAAGTGTTTCCACCAACTTGAACTCTCTCTTCCCAAAAGAAGGATGCCCTGTTTATGGTAATTTGAAGCAGAGTATTTAAAAAGCTTTGGACTTTGAAATTGCACACACTTGTGGTTGAATTTTGACCTTGCCTCTTCTGAGTTGGCACAAGACATTTCAGCTCTCTGAATTAATATCCCTCTTGCATAAATACAGTAATAATGATGCTGATGAAAGGTCTCATTAAGTGCTACATGGGATATATAAGAGGGCTCCAGTCCAGTGCCTAGTGCAGTACTGGATGCTAGCAATTAATGTCTGGTGTTATGATCATATTATTGATTATGATGCTCTTGACCAACTCAAATCCAGAGAACTTGTTACTAGTCTGTCTTCATTGCTCCATGTGATAATTGGATTACTTCTATGCTATTGTTGACCTTTTTCTTTGTCCTCAATCAGATAGCTAGTGTGGAGCTTTTTAAAAATTTGATGTTGCAGTGAGCTTATACTGTTGTGCCAGCTGCTATGGTGTGTAGCAAACAGATTTTTAAAATGATAGGGTTGGAGGTGTGGCTCAGTAGATGAGTGCTTACATAACATGCATAAAGCCCAGAGCTCAATCTCTAGGACATCCAAAACACAAAAGCCCCAGAAGAAAATTAATAATTGTTAAACTCTAAGAGGGCCTTACTATTGCATCTCATTTAGTTCTCATAATAGCTCTGCATGATGGGTCTGTCATCTTCGTTTCACAAATGAGGAAAGAGAATCAGGTGGGGTAGTACACGCCTGTATTCTCTGCTACTTGGGAGGCTGAGATGGGAGGATTACTTGAGCACAGTTTGAGACCAGCATGGGCAACACAGTAAGAACTTGTCTCTTGATTACATACATGTTCAACTCTCTCTCCCCCCAAATTGAAAGAAGACATCCTGAGGGGTTAAGTGACCCGCCTAGGCTCACACAGCAAGTACAGGGGTAGCACCTTACTCCACGTGTCCCAATAAATGCCACCTGCTTTACTGCACCAAGTGGTCCTCTTGCCTTTCATGAGCTCCCAAGCCAGTGAGAGAAGAGGAGATGCACAGGGCCCAGGGCAGGGTGTAGACTGTGATCGAATAGCAAATTCCCAGCCAGTTTGCCTGCCTTGTCTCTGAGACCTTGCTGAGACTCGGTGTCCTTAGCCCCTGCCCAGTAAGGAGCGGGAAAGAAGTTGTGTCAGTTGATACTTTGTGTCAACTTGGCTGAATCAGCTCCAGCGGTTCTCAGGGTGGGGGCCTAACCCTGCAAGTGCACAAGTCCCAGGAATTGAGAAAGGCTTCCTGCCACCCTGCTTCCGCGGAGAAGTCCCAGTCTTTGGAGGAGCTTGATATTGGCAACGCGCCACTTCGGAAGAGCTACGATCGCCATGGAGCGCCAGTCTTCACAGTCAGTGTAGAAGGAAGAGAGAGGCTTGATGGACACCGCAGCTGCTCCTCCTCCTCTGCTCTTCATTGTTTTCTGCCTCATGAACTGCTGTCATTTTCCTTGGAGCCATTAGAATATGGACTGAACCCTCCAGTAACTCTGAGCTAAATAAACCTTTCCTTCCTTCATTTTAAGTGTTGGGTATTTGTCCCAGCAATGAGTAAAAAGTAACTAAGACAGAAGTGCTGGGCTGTGGCTGTTGAGGGCACTCATGTGTCCTTGACCCAACTAGGAACAAGCTGGTTGAAGTTGGATATTTGAATGGGGAGATTATTTAGACAAAGGAATGGTATAATGATATTCTATTAATGTTTAACAGGCTATTGCACATTTATCAGATTGGGAAAATAACCACTGATTAGCTACCAGTTCTGTAGGTCTGGCTCTGTGTCCTGTGTTCTCTGCTAGGTGTCTCAGAATGCTAAAATCAAATTGTTGGCCTGCCTGTATTCCTTCACCAAGCTCTGGAGAAGAATTCATTTCCTAGATTTCTCAAGCTTTTAGCTGAGTTTAGTTTTTGGTGATTATGGTGGTTGTGGGACTTACATTTGTCATTTCCTTGCTGGTTATTGATTGGAAGCTGACCTTAGTTCCCAGGTGTGGCTCAGAATCCTTGCTTTGTCACTCTGTTCATCTCTGAAGCCAGCAATGGAGACTCTCCTTCCTGTTGAGCCCATCCTTGCTTCTCATATTTTTCTCAGGAAAATCTCAGGTCCTTTTCAGGTTTGTTTAATTAGGTCTGGCCTACCAGATGTAACCTCTTTCCTTAAAGACAAGTGTGCCATATGCTAAAGCCTAATCATGTGTATCAGTCTGTTCTCTGTTGGTAATATGTGAGCAGCAAAGATTTCATGGATAAAAGTTACAATGGATAAAGGTTATTTGCAGAGGATGATGGTTTATTCTGCTCATAGATCCAAAGGCTGAAAAGTTCAAGGTTTGTTGGCCATACTGATGAGGTTTTTCTTGCTGGGACTCCCCGCACAAGGATCATATGGTGAGACAGTGTCCAAGCTCAGGTCTCTCGTCTTCTTATAAAATAACAGTTCCATTAGGTTAGGGCCTCCTTCGTGCATTCTCATCTAACCTTAATTACCTCTTAAATTTCCAACACCTTAGATTAAGTTTCTATGCTTTTAATACCTCACAATAGGGATGAGTTTTGGTGGCGATCATCAAACTATATCACTAAGGAAATGAAATCTATGTTACTCAGTTCTGGGACTCCACAAGGCACAAGTGGACACTGGGAGATGAAGGATCTTGTGGTGAGTTCAGGGCTTTGCCTAGCACAGATGTGGTTACTCACTTGGCTATCTTAAGAAAATAGAGTAAAGACATCTGGAAGGGAGGAGAGAGGGAAAAAGGGAGAGAGGGAGAGAGGGAGAGAGGGAGAGAGAGAACATGATGGGAGAGGAGAAAAGGAGAGAGAAGAAAAGGGGGATTGGAGGGCAGAGAGAGGTAAAGCAATGTGGGCATTGGGCAAAGGTGAAGCCAAAGCTTAGCTGCCCCAGGGGCTGGAATCCAGCACACAGTTGGGACAAGAGGCACCTTCTACCCTAATAAATTCCAGAGTGCATTCAAGCCCTGATAAAGTTCACCTTCCAGCCTTTAGGTTCCACAAGTGATCCCTTGTGCCTATATCTAAGTGTCCTTTGATACTCGTGCTTGTGTTAGTGGGTTTCTGCTTTCTGTAGTTGACTACACAGGATTCTCCATCTATTGCCTCTGCCAGCTGCACATGAAATTCACTTTCTTTTGCCTGTAGGTCATACTCATTTGCTTTTTAGCTCCTTTTTATTTAGATAATAGAAACAATGTCAATCGAAAGACCCTCTGCTTCCTTTGGCATTGCAGTCTGTGGGAGAGTGGCATGTGCTATTTGATGCCCTCTGTGTGCTCTTTTGAGCTTTCTCTTTGCAGTGCATGCTACTGGACCCACTGACAGCCCTCCACTCTCTGCCTGTGCCCACACAGTGATGCTGTGACTTCTTCTGTCACAGCTAGAGGCCTGAGCATTCCTGCTTTTCAGAAGTGACTGTCAGCTGATAACATGTAGGAATTGGCACAATGCTCTACCTTCTCTATCATCTCTTGGTGGCAGAGTTCTGAAGCATGTGTTCTCTATTGACTTCTTCGGTTCCCAGTGGATTCTGTTACCCACCACAACAGCCCTTTGTTGGATGGCTTTCCTCCTCTGTCTCACTTATCCCTCTTCTTGCTGATACCTCCCGAGACTAGCTCTCTGGTAAAATACTTGTACTTACAAAATGCACTTCTGGGAGAATGCACCATAAGATGATTATTTAGGACCAAGTTTCCTTTTACCCCTGAAAGAATAGATGTGAAAATACAGCAACAATTTTTAATGTTATCTGACCACCAAAACACTGCCAAATTTCACATCTTGTCATTTCCTCAATCAATAGCTCCCCACATTTTCTGAGATTCTTCTGCTTCTCTGCTCATTTTTTATTTTTTGCTATTTCTGCTGTCCCAGTCTAACTTCGGGCCACACTGCACAAATGGGGGCTATGGCAGGAGTAGAGTATAAGAATCTACAAAGGTATGTGCAAAGTATACAAAGACCTGATATAAGTTAGTATAGGAGATAGCGCACACCAGGCTAGGAGTGTGGGAGGAACCTTTCCACCTGCACTGGAAGGAGAAGGAAAGGATGCTTACAGGGGTGTGAAAGACTCAGCTGCTTGGAGACAAGACCCTTGGACCTTAAATGCAGTCTTTTGGTTAGATTGCAGGAGTTATCATCAAGCATGACTTTCAAGGCCTCTCTGCATCCACTACTGGGGTGCACCACAAGTGGATCCAAGCTGCAGGACTGAAGGCACTTGAGTGAGTTTGTATTGCCCATACATGTCAGCCTTCGGATGGAGAGGAGGGAAAAAGTGTGACATGGATCTGGAATGAGTCGAGCATATTTGCATACTACTATTTTTTCCACACACTGCTTTCCAAAGCTCTGTGGCTTACTTATATGGCAAAGGGACTTTGCAGAGTTTTATGATGAAACCACCTAAGATGGTCACAGGGTAGAAATCTCACATGCATTCATTCAGAGCTATACAGTAGATGCATAGATTTAGATTTATACATTAGATCTATACTTTTTTTACATTATGTGAAAGTGTACATGTATGTCTGTTCCTTTACTGATTTGGTAGGTGTTTTAGTGTCCTGTGGCTACTATAAGAATCAATGACAAATTTAGTGGCTTAAAATTATGCATATTTATTCCTTTCTCCTTAAAGTTAGGAGAAGGCTCTGAAGAATTATTCTCTCCCTTTCCAGGCTCTGAGGGATCACTTGTGGTCTTCAGTTCTTGGTCTCTTCCCCCATCTTCACTCCCATCTTTGCCTCTATCATCACATCACTTTGTCTTCTCTGCAGTAAAATTTTTCTCTGCCTCTTTCTCATGGAAGAACCTACTTCACTCTATGCCTCTGAGTTAGGCAAGGCTGAATACACTATAGCCCAGGATTGCACTGAGGATCCAGGGCTAAGTCCATGCATACAGGTTCTTGGCTTGGGTCTGTGGAATGCTTCATTGATGGATCTGTGAGTCAAGCTGGTATAAGCACTGTGAATCCGTAACTTTTCCAGGATAAACCAAAAAGGGAATACATTTATGGAGTCTTTAAGAGTACAGCACGTGAAGCTGTCACTATGAGCAGCTTTTCCTCCTCATCGGAAGTGTTGTTATACTGAAAATTAAGTAAAAGATCATACCTTCAGCAAATAATGACATTTTGATTTCATGTTTTGCAATATTTATCCCTTTTATTTCTTTTGCCTGATTGCTCTGGCTAATTATTTGAGGACTATACTGAATAGGAGTTGTGATAGTGGACATCCTTGTCTTGTGCCTGATTTTAGAGAAAAAGGCTTTCAGCTTTTTCCCCATTTAATCTGATGTTAGCAGTAGATTAGCCATAAATGGCTTTATAATGTTGAAAGATAGACCTTCTACACTTATTTTCATCAAAGTTTTTAAGGACCATATTGGATTTTGTCAAAGGCTTTTTTGTTTCTATTGGGATGATCATGTGATTTTTTGTCCTTTCTTCTATTTATGTGGCAAATTATATTTCTTGATTTGCATGCATGCAAGTGTTCCTTGCATCTCTGGGATGAAGCTTATTTGGGCATGGGGTATGACTTATTCTGTTTTCCAATATCTTGTTAAGGATTTTTGTATCTATGTTCATTAGAGAAACTAGCCTATACAGAAACAACTTGGTTCATGAATGTTTCTGCTTCCAAACAATTCAGTTAGCAAACCAAAGCATTCAGAAAAATTTTGCTTCCACTTTCAAACCTGCATCAGGTGACAAAACCACAGCCATCTTTCCCACACAAACACAAATAAAGCCATCTTCCTTAAAACTGTAAAACAAAGTAAGATCATAAATGAAGGTATCACTATAGTTTTTTTTTTTTTTGAGTTCATCTTTGTCTGGTTTTGGGATGAAGATAATCCTAGCTTCTATGAATGATGTTGCTGTTTGGTGAAATGCTGTACAGATTTATGAAGTACAGTTGTTCAAAAATTTGGCCCAGTTCTGAACTTTATATGTTGATTTTTTACTTAATTGATCTGTCTATTTGTGATAGTGGGCTATTGAAATCCCCCCACTATTACTGTATTAATGTTATCTGATCTTTAGAGTTTTGGGCACTCTATGGTTTGGTGCATTTATGTTTGTAATTATTATCTCTTACAGTTCAATAGTTCTATTAAACAATATCTAATGTTTTATACCTTTTTAAATCATCTTTGACTTGAAGTCCACTGTCTGCAAATAGGATAGCTTCTCCTGCTTGTTTTCAGGTTCTCATTGTGTGGAATATTGGTTTCTACTCTTTGATTTTTAGTCTATGAGTTTTTTTATGTGTTAAATGTGTTTCTTGTATACAACATACTGTTCTATTTTGTTTCTTCTCCTTTTGCTACTTTGTGTCTTTTGGTTGGCAAGTTGAATCCACTTAAATAGAAAATTTTAACTTATTCCTGTTGTATTGATTTTCGGTTATTTCTCTTTCATCTGCTGCTTCTTAGTAGTATTCATTTTATTGCACTAATTGATATTGTTAACTTTATTATTTTTATGGCACTCAGCCTTGGGCCCCCTTCTCCCAAATCCCTTTCAGTGTTCCCAGATGCACCAATCACAACTGTGCTGCAAAGATTTAACCTTAACATGTCTGCATCCAGCTGCTTATGTGTATAGCTTTATTTCAGCTTGCTTCATGGACTCTACATTTTGTATCCAGAACACCTGGGCCCAGCCAGGGACACTTTATGGTGCCCCTTTCCCCATTTCCACCTGCCCAGAACACCCTGGCCCAGCCAGAGACACTTTATGACTCTCCTTTCCCCTATTCCTTCCTGCTCCATAAAGTCCCTGCCTCCAGCCTGGCATATGCTAGTTTCCATCAATGGTTTACTCATTTAATGCCAGGTAACATGAGTGTGGTCTGTGTGGGTTTGAGTACCCTTTTTCCCAACAGTTTTCCTGTCAATTATCTCTAGGATAGAATTAAGAATCTTTTGGAGTGTTTTTTTTTTTTTTTTTAATGTATTTGGTACAGGGTTTCACTACACAGATTGGACTCATAGTGATCCTCCTATTTTCAGCCTCCCAAGTGCTGGGATTACAGGTATGAACCACCAAGCCCAGTCCCAATCACTCTCTCAGCATGCCCCAGGGCTGTTGTACTACACTGGGGATTGAACCCTAGTCTTTGTGCCTGCTAGTCTGTTGAGCTATCTGTCCAGCCCTGAAGTGTTATTTTTGTACTTATGAATTTCTTTCCTTTTTTTTTATCATTGACATGTCTTATTTCTCAGTTAATATGCAAGATATGACAGTCTGGGTTCTTTTTTTTACAATTTAAAAATGTTATGGGAAAAGGTGAAAAAGAATTTCATAACAAAATAATAGGAAAAGGCCAGCCAAATAGCTCAGCAGGTTAAAGTGCCTGCTTGGGCAGACGCAGGGGCTTGGAGTTCAGTCCCCAAGCCTGTTGTGCTGGCTCCACCCCCTGGGGTGTGCTGAGGTGGTGATCAATATTGGGCCTGGTAGAGCATGCCTGTAATCCCAGCACTTGGGAGGCTGAACACAGGAGGATCACTAGGAGTCCGATCTATGTAGTGAGATCCTGTACACCCTGTATACCCTCTCCTAAATATAATAATAACAATAGGAAAGTAACAATAATTAATACATTTTATATTTTCATCTTTAAATTGTTACTCAGAGTATAATATATGGCATAAAAACTTTTTAATTTATATGAGCCTTCATTTCTAATGAACTAAGAGACACTAATAGTGTAGAAAGCTTGCATTTTTCTCTTTTTCCTTCATTCCTTTCCCCTTTCCCCCATTGTAGTTCCTTTTTCCCTTTAAACAATTTCTTCCCATTTCACAATATCTATTATACATTTTAGACCTCATTTACTTTTTCAATTTCTTAAACCAGAGAGACAATACGATGTTTACACATGAGTCTGATTTATTGTACTTATGAACATGGTCTCAAGTTGCATCTATTACCTATTATGGTGGATGACAACTGGTGGTCATCTTATAATATGCACTTGAACTGAATTAACGTGGGGCTGTTTGTAGTGGGTGCACCTGACGATTGCTCCTGGAAGCATAAAGGGCAGAACTGGAGAGGAAGAAGTTTAGGTGTTGTTAGGGAGCTGTTGGTACTCCTGGGCTGTTGGTTTTCCTGGAAGAGCTTGTCATACTGGCTCTCTTGATATGAACTTAACTGTTATTATCAGAGGAACTTGGGACCTTGTTGTTGTTGTGAGTGGCTACAGTTCAATTTGGGGGAGCTCTGGTCCTTACTTTGAGCATCACTTTCTGGCTCTGGAGAAGATTGTGCACTGTTCAATGTCCTGGAGCTCGTCATGCTGGGTTTCTTGATATAGACTTGGCTGTTTTTATCATCAGAGAAGCTCAGGACCTCGTTGTCACTGAGAATGGCTGTGATAATTTTCAGGGGAGCTCTGATTCTAACTTTGCTCTAGATGTTCAGCTGGACTCGTGCAGGACATTGCTGTGAGATTCAGGCCTTTAGCTGGATTCTTTGGGTCTTTAGTGTGTAGACAGATTTCCTGCACGTATATGATTCTTTGGGTGACTACATTTTTGTATATGATTCTTTGGGTGACTACATTGCCTTGAAAACTCTGACCACAAAACCCATAAAAGTCTCAAGTTTATACATCTTTGTGGCTGAGTAGTACTCCACATATAAAAATACAGTATCTTTTTAATGCGTTTCTTTGTTGATTGAAATTTATGTTGTTACAAATTGTAACAAACATGGGTTCATATATATCACTGTAGTATGATGTTTTTAGTTCTTCTGTGAAGATAACCAGAAGAGGAGTAGTTGGGTCGAATGGCATGTCTAATCCTAGTTTTTTTGAGGAAACTCTATATACTGCTTTGCCTAGTGGTTGCCACAATCTGTACTTTTACCAACAGTGGAGAGGAGTTGCTTTTCCTCCACTGCCATCATTGGTTTTTTTCTTGATCGTAGCCATTCCTTCTAGAGTGAAATGGAATTTCAGAGTTGTTTTAATTTACATTTCTCAAATGACCAATGTTGATCATTTTTTCGTGTATTTATTTGCCATTTGTATTTCTTCATCTGAGAATTGTGTATTCATCTCAGATACCTATTTTTGGGGTGGGTCTTTGTTTTGGAGGTAAGTCAGAGATTTTTCAATTCTTTATATGTTCTAGACAGAATTCCATTGTCTAAGGGACAGTTGGCTACAATTTTTCCCCACTGTGTGGGTTGTTTTTTCACTCTGCTGCTGATTTCTTTTTTATTTTACTTTATAGCCAACTCAGCCTACCCTGAGGGCAGGGCTGGGATGGCACGTGGTGTCGGGGATTGAACTGTGGTCTCCTGCATCTGCCTAAGCTTGTCTAAGTAGGTGCTTTAGGCTACTTTAGCTAAAGTTGTGGGCCCTGCTGATTTCTTTTGATGTAGAAAAGCTTTTTATAAGGTTAGATCTCATTTGTTGATTCTTTAAACTACTTGTCATGCAATTTGAGTTTTGCTCATGAACTCTGCATACATCTATGTCTCTAAGATTTCTACCTACTTTCTCTTTCACTAGATTTAGTGTTTCTGTTTTAATATTGAAATATTAATTTATTTTGACTTGAATGCATGTGATAGACATTGGTCAAAGAAAAACCCAAGTCCTGATATATTCACTGCTGATTTCTACAAGAAATTTAAAGAAGAACTAATGCCACTAATCTTAAAAATCTTTTTTTTTTGTATTTTTTTTAGGGAATGGTCTATATGGTGTTTAGGGTCTCACTACTAGATCGGAATCATAATGATCTGCCTGTGCACAGCCTCCCAAGAACTGGGATTACAGGTCCATGCCACCATGACCAGTCTCAGTTGCCATTTCAGCATGTCTTGGGGGCGGGGGTTGAACCCCTGGCCTCTGTGCCTGCTTGCAGGCACTTTAATCTACTGAGCTATTTGGCTGGCCCTTAATCCTAAAAACCTTGAAGGAAACTTAAAGGGAAGCAATTCTCCTTAACTCATTTCTGGAAGCAACTATTACCTTGATACTTAACCCAGAGAAAGACCCAACCAAAAAAGAGAGCTACAGGCCAATCTCCATCATAAACACAGATGCAAAAATGTTAAGTAAGATACTGACAAACAGAATGCAACAAATCATCAAGAAAATTATACACCATGACCAAATGGGATTCATCTCAAGAATGCAGGACTGGTTCAACATATGTGTATCAATAAATGTAATATGCCATATCAATACAGCCAAAGACAAAAAACAAATTATCATCTTAATAGATGCAGGAAAAGCTTAGGATAAAGTCCAACACCCATTTATCATAAGAACCCTACAGAAAATTGCAATAGGTGGTTTTTACCTCAATCAGATAAAAGCTGCATAAGACAAAACAATAGCCAACATCATGCTAAGTGGAAAAAAATGAAATCTTTTTATCTAAAATTGGGAAAAAATTATTTGCAATTACAGATGACATGATACTCTAAAAGACCCCCAAAACTCACTAAAAGACTTGGTGATTTAATAAGTAAATTCAGTAGTGTAGTAGGATACAAAGTCAATGCTAAAATATCAATAACATTCCTGTACAAAAGCAACAAACTTACTGAGAGAGAACTGAGTGAAATGATACCCTTCACAAAGACATCAAAAAAAGAAAAGATACTAAGAAGTCAACCACATAAAGGAAGTAAAAGATGTATAAATTGAAAATAACTGAACTCTGATAAAGAAGATTGAAGAGGGTATCAGAAAATGGAAAGGCATTCCTTGCTCATGGATAAGAAGAACAAACACAGTGAAAATGGCCATACTTGCAAACTTTCTATACAAATTTAACACAATCCCAATCAAAATATCATTAGAATATCTCACCAACAAGAGAAAACATTCATAAAACTCATTTTGAAACAGAACAGACCTAGAATAGTGAAGGCAATACTGGGTCACAAAGGCAAGGTAGGAGGCATTACAATTCTTGACTTGAAATTATACTACAAAGCCATTGTGGTAAAATCAGCATGGTACTGGCAAAAACACAGGCCTGAGGATCAGTGGAACAGATTAGAAGTTGCAGACAGAATTCTAAACATTTAGAAGATGCAGGCAGAACTACAAACATACTTGTCCAACTCATTTTGACAAAGAGCCAAACATGTTCACTGGAAGGAAGAGAGTCTCTTTAATAAACAGTGCTGGCAGAATTGTGTCTCTACATGCTGAACACTAAAACCAGCTCCATGTCTGTTACTCTGTCATGCACTAAGAAGTTGTTTTCTTTTACTGCTTGAAACACTTCATTCCACGCTCTTCTTGCCTTTAAGCTTTGTGTTGAGAAATCTGTCATAATTCTAATAGATATTTCTTTACAGGACATTTGTTACTTTTTCCTTGCAGCCTTCAAGAGTCTGTTGTATTGTATTCTGGAATTTTAATTACCACCATAGACATGATACCATAGCAGTGGATCAACCAGTGGTGTAGAGTTATTCTTTTTTTCTTAACACATATTTTCAGAATTCTGTATGTTAAGTTAAATTATTTGTACATGCCTGAAACTTTTCTGCTATTACTTGTATAAATAGTTTTTCCATGCCCTTTTGTCTTCTGATTTTTTGCAAATTTTAGTTACTCTTATATTAGTCCCCTTTGTGTGATCTAGGAGTTACTTTACCTATTTTTTCACATTCCCTTGTTGTTTCTAAAATATCTCTTCTTAATTAATCATTGAGTACAGATAATCCTGTCTTCTAGGTTTGTCATTCTTTCTCCACATTGGTCACTTTTGCTATCCATATGTTACAGGTACTTTTTACTTGTTGCTGGGACAAAATACCTTTCCTAATTTAAGGAAGAAAAAATTTATTCAGCTCAGAGTTTGTAGAGGTTTCAGTCTGTACTCAGCTGGCTCCCAGGCAGACTGGCACATGGAAGAGGGCAGCAGTTCATGGCAGCAGAAAGCAGCTAAGAGCAAAGGGAAGGGCAGAAGCTGTGGATTCTAGCCAGCTTCTCTCCCCTCCCCTCACAAGCTACCCTGGTGCTGGGAGTGTAAAACTCCCACAGTGTCCAAGCCCTCCTCTTGCATAGGATGAGGATGTATAAAAACTAAGAATCCTGGGTCACTGTTGAGTCACTTAATTAAACTCTCAAATTTCTCAAGTTGACTCAATGTATCAACCAGCTACATTCAGGCATGTTTTTAATCTCCTGATCTCTATTTGGAACTTTTATGGACTCCCATTCTTTTTTATGCTGGGCCTTTATTTTCTTTTGTTCCAGTAGCTGTTGATTAATGTCTTCTCTAGACTCACTGATATTTGATTCGTTATGGTCATATGTAATTAGTTATATGTTCTTTAAAAACCTTGTAGAACTATTTTACACCATTGCTATCCTTTCAGCCTTAACTGCTGTGAGTTTATGATTTTCTCTCCCTCAATGCATTCTGTAATGATTTAGAGGCAGCTAGGAGTTTTTGCGTGCATTTTGATGGTTTGTCTTCATGTTTCTCTGTTGTTGTTGTTTGTATTTTTACTCTGGAGTTTAGAAAATCTCTGGCCCAGTACCCCATTCTATGGTAGCAAGCCACAGTATTGTTTATGACACTCCAGGAAGTCCACATATTAGCATAAAAAGAAAACCAATCTTCATTCACTAATATATTATCTTGTCTATGGTTGTAAAGTCACTGATAACTGTAGTGGTTAATCACTGTGTCAATTTGAGAAGTTTAGAAGTTTAACTAAATCTGCTCAGCCATTCCACCCCTAGGGCTCAGAGGGGCCACCTAGGGTGGCTCATCACTTAAAGGATGTAAAAGATAAAGGAGGAAGGATGGAAGGTTCCATTTCTTCAGAGGAGCATCAGTCTTTGCCTTCAGCTTGGACATCACCTCCAGGATTATAGTGCAGACTCTTCAGCTTCCTCCTGAGATCCTTCATCCTTCCAGTGTAGACTCATCAGCTTTCCATTTCAGACCAATCAGCCTCTTGATATGGACTTTCTTGGAAACTGCATTGAGCTCCAGATCTTGGACTGAATCTTTCAGTCTCCAGTGTAGACACTCTCTGCACACTTACTCATCTGACTCTGTGGCTGACCATTTTAACCCAATCTTATACTTTCTTATATATTTGTACAACTTATATCTATTTCTCTAGAAAACCCTGACTGGTATAAGGTTATTTCAACATCCAAAAAATATTGGACCTTCTCCAAGTCTGCTCTGTGACAAATTCATTCTGCTGAAACTTAAATACAGAACTGTGCAATTCAGAGCTTTTGATTCAGTACAAACCCAACCACTACATCTTCTGAAGAGATTTGGAAAATCATGAGTCCTTAAGTGGACCCTGGATGGAAATGACTGCTTTATTTAGGCAATCTGTCTTCCATTAATCCCTACTCAGTAATCTTCTGGGCAAAATTTTTGTCTTTAGGAAATTTCCCAGGGAGGGATTGAGTGCTTTGGTCAGAGTGGAAGATTTATTTAGTGCCTCTATGAACCAGATGCTTTGTGTGTATCATCTTCTGTACCCCTGTTGACAAGCTGGAGGACTGCATCATGCTGGATTTCTTGGTGAACTAGGTTGTTCTCATTAGAGGAGGAGCTCAGGACCTCCTTGTTACTGAGGATGGCTGCAGTTTTTTGGTGGGGAGCTCTGGTCTGCATCTTGAGCATCATTTTCTGACTCCAGAGGGAAACATGGTGCACAGATCAATCCTCTGAGAAGCTTGTTTCATTGGATTTTCTGATAGAAACTCAGCTTTCCTTTTCTTTGGAGGAGCACAGGACCTCACTGTTACTGAGTATGGCTATAGTGCTTTTTAAGGGAGCGCTGGTTCTTAACTTGAGTGTTACTTCCAGGCTACAGTGAAATCCCTTAGCCTGCTAGTGCAGATCCTGCATCTCACTGGCACAGACTTTCTAGCTTCCACCACTGACCTTTGGACCTTCCCAGGGCAGATCCATGAAACAGGACCGCATGAGATATTATCTTGGGCCCTAGGCCTTCAGTTGGACTTGTGGGAGGCATTGTTATAGGCTCTAGGTCTTCAGCTGGACTCATGCAGGACATTAACATGGGATCCAGGCCCTTAGTTAAATTCCTTGGTCTTTAATGTGTGGACAGATTTCCTGCTTACTTTGTGTATGATTCTTTGGGTGATTCATTACAAAGCAATCTTATTAAATGTGCCCCATATTGTATTGTTCCCCTGGTAAAACCCCAGGTTAGGAGAACAACAATGTCATCAGGAGTTGAGGAGATAGCTCAGCAGTCTAAGCATCTGCCTGGCAAGTGCAAGGACCCAGGTTGGATCTCTGGTACTGCATGCCATTCTGGCCCAATGCTGAACACTGACATTGGGTGTGGTGGTACATGCCTGTAATCCCAACACTGGAGAGACTGAGACAAGAAGATTATCATGAGTCTGAGTTGAATAGTGAGACCTTGTACCAAATAAATAAATAAAATAAATAAATAACTTAAAATTAAAAACAAAACAATGTCATCAAAAGTCAAGTGGATATTAACAAACCCTAAGAACCACATGAACAGCCCATTACAAAAATAAACAGGATTATTATTGTTCCCCTTATATTGACCCATAGTAATTCAGAGCAATGATTTCTGCTGGATATTGGTAGCAGTGCCAGAGCTCAAGCATATCACTAGATTACTATGCCTTATTTTCAAGATTATTTGCACTAAACTGTCCACTCTGGTTATTATGTCCCTTGACTCTGGCCTCCAACAGGAGATCACAGGTTCTGTCATCTTCCAGACCTGAGATTGGGCCTCAAGAAAATCCCAGGAGATCCCTACTTAGCTCTGACCCTCTACAAACATATCTTCCAAGGCTATCTTTTACTAGATCTCTGTGAAGGGGTATGACTTCATTTATGAAGTGATACTGTCCTCCTTGGAACTAGTCTTCTTCCATCAGGTCAGCCTGTTGATTGTCTACTCTGTCCTCAGCATCCCAAGTGCTGGGATTTCAGGGTTATACCACCACTCCCAGCTACCAGCATTTTTCTCGGTAGAAGCATTTAGCTATTTGCAAGCACCTATTACAATTTTAAGTTCTTTTTTTTTTGTATTTTAGGGAAGAGTCTACAGGGTGTTCAGGGTCTCACTACTAGATTGGATGCAGAGTGATCCACCTGTTTACAGCCTTCCAAGAGCTGGGATTATAGGTGCACACCACCACGCCCAGTCTCCATTTTATGTCTTTGATAAAACAAAATTCTAAAGTAATTTATATTATTTACACAAAAAATACTCAATTGAAAACTCCAAATACCTAAAAAAAAATAAAGCCACAAATAACTGACTGTTCTCTAGGCTGAACTTGCTTATATTGAATCACCAAGAAAAGCTGCATGCCAAATGTTAGGATTTCCTCCACTTAGAAAAGGCAAAGAAGGGCTGTGAAGATAGCTGAGTGGTCTAAGTGCCTGCCTGGCAAGTGCAATGACCCAGGTTTGATATCCTGTACCATATGCCATGCTGGCCCAGGAAACCTGGGTATGCTGAACCAGCTACTGAAACTGGGCATGGTGGTACATGCCTGTGATTCCAGCGCTAGGGAGGCTGAGACAGGAAGATCACTATAAGTTCAAGCTGGGTAGTGAGACCCTGTACCAAATAAATGAATAAACAATTTTAAAAAACAAAGAAATCAGTCTATGTATAATAGTCATCAGATTGGGACATTCAGCTTTTGTATAGTTTGAGTTACTCTTTGTTTTAGGACTGATAGTTTGAAATGAGGAATATGGCATGAACTTCACATTTTGAAGTTATATAGATCACATATAGTCACTTTTCAGTATTTTATAATAGAAGTTGTTAGAAGCTATTCATAAGTCTTAAAATAATAGATGACTGAAGTGTCACACTCAGGACGTTATCCTTATTATATGTATTCTGAAAACTATTATCAGAAATGATACTGTGTGATATTGTCCAAATATTTACTGCATTTTGTGATTTACTGCTAGTTTTAGTAATTTTAGTTAACCTGACATAGTAATCAGGCAAACATTTATTCTGCATTTGTGGCAAATACAAAACTTTTTTGGTTTTGGGTGTTTTTCTGGTTTTTTTTTTTTTTTGCTTGTTTTTGAAGATGAGAATAATTTAAGAAAATAGTAATGCTTTTTAACTTTTGTATTATCTTGTTATGGAAACCCAGAATAAGCTTCCAAATACAGTAATAGGAATTAAAAGATGCAGAGGAGGAATAATTCCAAAAAGAGTCACTCACTGTATTTATCATTCATTTTATAGCCATATGTCTAAACTGAG
>NDGN011423918.1:0-17203 GCA_002564285.1 Tympanoctomys barrerae
TGAAACTGTCCTACTAATTGGTTTTGAAACTGTCTCATTGCTATTTGTTTCTCAATAAATTTATTTAAGAAAACCAAAAAAAAAAAAAGGGAAGAAACAACTGGGAGGAGGAAAAGAACAAAATAAAGAAAGAAGGAAGGGAAAAAGATATATATGTATATGATAGCTTTTATAATTGTACTGCTGATTTCTGCTGGTTAATTTTTTTATGTATTTGGTACAGGGTCTCACTATGCAGCTGGGGTTCATAGTGATCTTCCTGTTTTCAGCCTCCCTGGTGCTGGGACTATAGGCTTGTACCACACACCTGGTCTCGGTGGCCAGCTTAGTGAGCCTGGGGGCATGGCTGGTGTGGCAAGTGGTGCTGGGGATCAATCTCCATTCCCTGTGCTTGTCTAAGCCAGGAATATAGTCTATTGAGCTATCTTGCCAGCCTTCTGCTTGTCTATTAAAAGAAGTTAAAGCTTAAATTTGTATTTTCTTTTTCTTATTCCTTTAAATGCCAGTCTTATGGAAACCCACTACTATTATGGCCCACTGGACTATATTGGAATATTTTGCTGAATTCACGTACCAACAATATTTAAATGACAATGGAATACCCTTCGTTGACAAAACTAAACAAAAAAGGGGGTTATAAATGAATAACCATTTTGTATATGTATTTTCAAAACAGGACAGATATACAGCTGCATTCTCTTAATTCAATGAATAGAGAGATTTGTTCTAATAGTGTCTGTAGACAGGATATCATGTCTGCATCTTGTAAAATGAATAACCACTAAGACAACAATATGAAATGTATTAATTATTGAAACTGTGCTAGTAATCTGTTTTGAAACTGTCTCACTACTATTTGTTTCTCAATAAAATTATTTTTAAAAAAGAATTTTATAATAGTACAAGAGATTAAATTTAATTGTTGTAGGAAACCTGTTTTGAAACTGTATCAATACTATTCCTTTCTCAATATAATTAATATAAAAATAAATTTCTTTGTTTCTTTTTTTGTATTTTAGGGAAGGGTCCACAGGGTGTTCAGGGTCTCACTACTAGACTGGACTCTTAGTGATTCACCTGTTTACAGCCTCCCAAGAGCTGGGATTACAGGAATGCACCACCACACTCAGTGTCTCAGTGTGCCCTGGGGATGGGGCCAGCATGGCAGGTCCTGGGATTGAACCCCTGGCCCCTTTGCCTGCTTGCAGGCCCTTTAATCTGCTGAGCTATTTGGTTTGGCCAGCTATGTGGCTGGCCCCCTTTAAATTTCTTATAACTATTTTTTAAACCAATTTTGCTTGCTTATATCTGGTAATCTGAACAATTAATTTGAAGACATTATTATGCAATATAACAAACATTGTGCAAGTCCTATTATTTTGTTTAGTTAAATTCTGAAATTTCTAATTTTTTAAATTATTTTTTATTCTTTTAAAAAGAACAAAAAGAGTACTGATTATCTGAAAGCTATTCTACTTACTTAGGCAAACTAACGTATCATCTGGAGTCTTCAGATATACTCCAAATCCCATGACATTAACATAAAAGATGGCTTCTACTCCCTAAAATTGTCCAAAAAATCCTAAGGTAGTTGGACATCAGTGTGATTCTGACACTCTTACAGGTTGTTCACTAAAATGGACAAATCTGGGGAAACAATTGGAAACTAAGAATGGTGTGAGTTCATGTTGAGCACCAAAGGACAGAAGCAGCAAAACTGAACTTATTGTTCAAGACCTAGGGATCCATGCCCAGGTGCTAAGCTCAGAGGATCATAAATTGGATAGCCATCATACCAGAATAGAAAACTAAACTAAGAGATACATCAAAGCTAAGAGTCTTCCTTCTTCCTTTCCTTCTTTCTTTCCTTCCTTCCTTCTTTCTTTCCTTCTTTCCTTTTTTCTTTCTTCCTTTCTTCTGAACCCTGAAATAATCTGTTTTTAAGAGCTTTATTCTCAATTATATCAAGCTCAAGCTTTGTCTCAGAACAGAAGCACATAGACAGCTCTAGTGGATTTCTGGCTTGAGTGCTTGATAGACATACAAACTCAAAATGATCCAACCCTGAAATTTTGGTCTTCTTCTCTTTGGACTTGTTTGTGGAACAGACTTCCAACCTAAATAAATAGTATCATTGTTCACCTAAAAAAAAAAGTCAAAGGGGCCAGCAAATGAAGAATGATCTGTGGTCCTCCTCTCTTTAATTAGGGTTTCATTAGTTAGTTGATATTTTTCAGAACACAAAAATCATATGATGTTGCTTAATTTAATTCCAGCACACATTTTGCAATAAAAAGAAATTCTAACCAACACTCAGATGCAGATCTGGGTTTTGGTTTTGATAAGAGTTTTTGTATTTTTGTCTGCATTTTTGATATTCAAGGAAGAAGCAGGAAGAAATGATTTTGACCAACACAAAGACCATGATTATTACTACAGAAGAAGGGTTAAGTTTATTGGCTTTGATCTGAGATTTCTTTGGACCAATCATGTTGGTTAAAGATGTGGACTTGTAGGCAGAACAGGCCAATGATCATTAATAGTTAAACATAAAATCTTCTACTGCCAAGCATTTGTCAGCTCTCCCTTGCCCATGTAAGTATTAATGGAATTGAAGTCATGAGTAAGAAGGAGGTAGCCAGAAATCTCTTTCACCATGCCCAGAATTTGAGGGTTTCATATTAATGATGTATCTACATATACAACTCTGATTGACACAAGGCTTCTATTTTTAAAAGTACATAAGGATTCAGATTTTAAATATATTCATGACTAACATACATGAGATCTCTTACGTTTCCTGTATATAAAATTCTCTTATATTGCACTGATCTTCTGGCTGGGAAAGAAAAACCAATTTGCATGGCTCCTGTCAGTCACATGTGGTTTGGAAATGCTTATGCATTCCAGATACACTTTGTGTAAACTGGAGAATCATATCCTATTTCCACTGGTTTGCATGCATGCATATAAAACTTGTTTTTCCCCAAATGCCACATGAACATAAGTGAAGAACCACCAGCAGTTATCATAATTAATTAACTTATTTGTTGAAGTTTCACAGCAACAATGGTGAGTGAAATTATTGGGCCTGTAGTTTCAAGAGGTGGTGACTTCAAGTTTGATTGTTTGCTTCTTTAGTTCTGTTCTGCAGAGCAGCTAAAGATAAAGTCAGAAACACTCACTCAACACAGTTCCTGGTAATTGCTATGTGCCAGAACCTCTACTAATTCCTGAGAGATCCTGAGCAGAACTCCCACCATAGGGAACTCAGAGTTTAATGGGAAAGAACAAGAAGTAAAGAAATATTTGTCACCCAATGAGATAGTGACCTTTGTAGGATTTGGGTTATGCATTGTGTCCTATGGACACAGCCAGAGAGTTTGCCAAAACTTCACAGAAGGTGAATGCTGTTCGTGGAGCATGAGTTGAAGTGAAGGACTGGAAGGCATTCAAGAAAGTAGGAACACTGTGTGCAAAGCTCATCAAGAACACATGTTTCAGGGACCTGAAAGAAATTCTGTATGGCTTAAGGCCAGAGTTAGAACCAGTAGAGGAAATAATTTGAAAATACATGGGGGAGAGGCAATAATTCTAATAAAGAATGCTGTTTTAAGAGTCTACATTCTTGCATTAATGTTTGGAAGTATTTGCTCACTAAGAAAACACGTAAGTTGCAGATGAAGTAGCTAATGTCAAGATGTACAGCATCTGGACTTTATGCCTTACTCTTCTCTTTCCGTGGCACTTATATTATGGTGTACCTGGCACATAGTTGGTGCACAATGAACATAAACTATTATTACTGTTCGTGATTGAAAGCTTCTAAAATGGACCCCAGTAATATGTGTCCTTGTGCAAACCCTTTCTTTGAGTATTGGCTGGATTTACTGACTAATTTCTAATGGATAGACTTTCAGATTAATGAGCTATCACTTCAACATTATGTTATAAAAAGACTAGGGGCCAGGGAGATGGCTCAGTAGAATAAGCACTGCCCTGGCAAGCACAAGGGCCTGAGTTCAATCCCCAGTTCTGCAACAAAACAAAACAAAACAAAAAACAAAAACAAAAAACTGGCTTTTCTCTTGGGCCCTGTATCATACACACAATGTTCTTTCTCTGTCTTAGTCTTTTCTTTTCCTTCATTAGCTGCTATATTTAAGACACTCAATACAAAGAGAGACTCATGTGCCAAGGAATTGACCCATTCCCACTTGAGCAGGTTCACTGTTAGTGCCTATGGGAGTGAGCTTGTACAAGGATCTTCAGAAGTTGCCAGTAGCTATAAAACGAGCATGGAAGTGAACTCTCCAACTTCCCTCATGCCTTAGGAACCATAACAATGGCCAATGGCTTGACTGAAACCTTACAAGAGATTTGAGCCAGAGGCACCCAGCTGAGCTGCATCTAGAGTCCTCACCCCAAAACACTGTGATATAATGTTGGTTGTATTAAGCCACTAGAATTTGGTCCACAGAAACACATTCCTTATGTATACTCCATTAAAATTGTGTGTTCCCTATCCTTTTGGGAGATGGTTTTCTGGTAAACTTAGGTTGAGCATGATGGCCCTGGACTTCTTCCTGGAACCTCAGCTTTTGTGATTAGAATCCTGATCTCCTGATCACCTATTACTAAAGAAGTCACTTCAATTCTTGTCCTCTAAGGGAGTTAAATTTATTTGCTCATTCATTCACTTAATTAGATCATTGACAGAAAAGTCTTCCGTAGTTGTAGTTACAGATTGTTGAGTTTGGAATGTTTCACATCGCTGATCATGGGCACACCAACACAGTGAAGAACACTGCCTATACTATCTGCTTCTAAGAGTCCATTCACTGTCATCCATCTAAATGATGACAATCATAGATTTCCAGAGAAAAGCACATGCAGTTAGCATGTTGCCTATTTCGATGTATAACCATAAATGAATTCATGACAAGTCTTAGCAGTAATTGGTAAACTTGTTGTCTACACTGTCCAGGTGAGAGCAAGTAGAAAAATATACATTGTGGAGGGAACATTGAGTTTTTGGCAAAGAATTTTTGGCAGTTTATAAAACAATGTTGATTTGAAGTCAGTGCTTTTATATGTAAAAAAGATGTTAAGATCTTGTAAAGCTGTTAAGTATTTACATAAAAATTATTCTCAGCTAAAGAAAGAAGAGCAAAATATAAAACCCAACATGTCTTCCGCGGATTATTCTTTGCTTGCTTCCTAGGACATTTTAGTAAGTTCCAAGTTCATTTTCCAGTGAATGATTAAGCAATCATAATAGATACTACATCTACATGACAGCAGTACATTATAATCACAATAAAAAGAAGAAAAGATCTATATAACTAAAAGTGTAACTTTTGCTATCTGACAAGGTCAGGCAATAGTGAGGATAGATACAATTATTTTCTCTTAGTTTATTGAGAAGAATGGTTTGTACGATAGTATTTAGACAAGATATCATGTCTGCAGCTTGTCTTTTGAAGACAACAATATGCAAAGTGTTAGTTATTGTAACTTTCCTACTAAACTGTTTTGAAACTGCTTTATTGCTATCTTTTTTCTCATTAAAATGAATAAAATATTTTTAAAAAGAAAGAAGAAAGAAATGAAGAAAAGGGACTTTGTACCTTTGTCCCCGATGCTTCTGTTCCTCAGGCTCTGAAATGCAGTTATTGGGAGCTGAAGGACTGACATGGGAGGATGTCCTTAGAGCCACTGCTGAGATGCCCACCAAATGAGATGAGAAATTCAGCAGCACAGAGGTGGTATGGTGGGTGAGAACAGAGGCAGAGGTCACATTGATAACCAGTGGGTTATGCTGGCATGAGAGTTCATACGTCCCTGGAGAGAAGTAAAGAGATAAGTTAATATTTTTAACTATTCATCTAGCTCCATGCCATTTTATTTTCTTTATAGCTATGTGATACATAAGAGATCCCAAACAATATCAGAAAGATATATCAAACTGACTCTTGGATCTATTGGGTTGTCCTCTAGTAGTTTTTAAGGAATCACTCTCGGACTCACCAAGAGAGTGGTTGCTTCCACTGACATCGGTCAGGTAGAGAGTCACTGTTGGCCGCTGATGCTTTCCAGGGGCCAGTCCATCGGATGTCAAGAAAATGAAAACTGCTGTAGCAACACCAGGTCTATTAAAACACACCTAAGGCATAAGCACACATATGCATGAGTTGTTATGTTTATAAGCAATCAGAGCATGTGCCACACCATGCCTGCTTCTCTCAGACTTTGCCATTAACAGATGGGAAAAATATGGGAGTCAGCACAGAAAAGTATTGAAGGTCACACAAAAAGTCATAACAAGAGGGAAAGAAGATGATTTTCAATGACCGAGTATGTGATGCTTTTTTCTGTAATTGGTTAGTGTACTGTTTTGTTTTTATTTCAAATTCTTTTTTTCAATTTGTATATTTCTTTCTTTAAATTTCCCAAAAGATCACTCAGAGAACATTGATGGAGACACTAAGCCTCCACATAGCCTATCAATGTACTGTTTTCACTAAAGACAGAGAAGTGAACAAGATGAACATTGAGCCAATATACAAGTTAACAGACCAAGTTCTTTGAAGCTGTGCACTTTCACCTCTAGCTGTCAATCTTCACCTCTGTATTTACACCTGCCCCTAATTTTCCAGAATTTCTCATTTAACATGTGAATTACATACAACATGGAAGAGAGGCTCCTGCAGAGTCTATTGCTTCTGAGATTGAACTCTAAAATACTGCTTATTTTTATGGTTTACTCAGCACCCCAAGCTTATATATTCTGACCCTATATGGAAAACAAACCAAGCTAAAGGCACAGGAAAATTCCATTATTTATAAGGAATATTCCTGGATGGTTAGACCTATTATAACTACATCAGATGTACAGAATACACTGTGAAAACGTTGTCACTGGAAACAGTTTCATAAAAAAAAAAAATCATAAAGTTCCAGAATTAAATACAGCCTGTCTCCTAGCCACTGCTAAAGATCCAGTGTTTATTTCCATACTGGACTTATATGATGTGATAATTTACTTTGATTTGATTTCTTAGAGCTTAACATTATCCCTACTTTCTGTTGAGAATAGTCCCCAACTTTCTCTGATGTTACATCTGTGACTTATGATTAGAATCTTGGCTTTCAAAGTCATAGGTACATTTTTCTGGCTTTTTATCATGGTTAAAGAGTGGTGTGGCCCTAGGAAATTTATTCAGTATAAAAATACAGCAAAACATCTAATGGCAGGGACCTCCTCTAAAGTGGAAAGAGGGAGCGTAAAGCATGTTTTCTATTTTAATGAAAATTTTTTCTCATCCACAGATTGGTGTTTCCTGAGCCTTGGCAGTGTGTTTATGGAGTATCCATTTGTGCTGCTGGCTTAATTAGGGTGATTTTATGATTTACAGTGGTCAAGGCAACACAGCTCTCCCTTCTTTCTCTTTTCCTTTGAGGGAAAGACAAGCCACACTTTTTATGGTGTCTGCTCCCCACTTTTTTCATTTCTACTCTTTGAAGTAATAAATATTCCTTCATAACTTAAGAAACATCCAACCATAGGTTTCAGTTTCTAATATGAAGTCCTCTGTCCCCAGTGGGTGTGGGCTAGACATGAAATACATCCTAAGGAAAACAAGAGCCGTACTCAAAGCTCTGGACTCCAGCAGCAAATGACATCAAAGCCCTCTGGGAACTCCTATAACCTCTTCCTTTTCATACACCACAAAAGAGACCTGAGCATGGAAAGAAAGTTCTGGCACATTTCCTGATCCATGAACAGACAGAGTCCAAACAAGCACCTGGTGGCTTTACCTCAATGGGCCTCAGACCTCAAGAGTGGGGTGGCTTTAACAAGGAACAGGAGATCTCAGTCTTCCTGCTGCCAGGGCCCAGAACAGACACCACCCACCTGAAGCTAATTAGGAGAGGTACCTCTTACAGTGTGGCTTCTCTATTCTGAGGGCCCATATCCACAGCTCCCAACTCATTGCAACTCTTAGCAATATTCCCCTTTGTTCTGCAGCTCGCTAAATACAAAACCACTTCTATAGGTAAAGTCTGCTTCCTCTGATAGTAGCATCTTTGTTTGATTTGATTGTGATTCTCTACGATTTGTAGGCAATGTTATGGCAGGATTTCTAGTCCAGGGGTTAAGTAGGAAAACCACAGGTGAGACATACAAAGGCCACACAGGTATAGGAATATTAGGCTACACAAAGCAAAGAAAGACAAAGGATCAAGTTATGGGACACTGAGTCTAGGCCATTTCTTCTCACAGGGCTAGGCAAAGGTAGCCATGATTCATTTTTACTTGAACCAGAAGTGTATCTCACAGCAACAAATATAAGCAAAAGAAAGTATAAATTCCCTCACATAACTACTGCATTGTCACCTGAAAAGCAGAGATGACTCCAAATCAGTGCATTATTACTCTAAGCAGAGATGAGAAAACTTAAGTTTATGTAGCTAGTGAAGATTGATGATCAGGCAGAAGCTTTAGTGGTTTGGTTCTTTGATCAATCTTCACTAGCTACCTAAACCCAAGCAATCCATCTATCCTGTCTGGTCCTGGGCTTCTCTTCCCATAACTGACAATAGAGATGCGGCCTATCTCACATGGTTTCAAAGAAGTAATGTGATCATATGGGACAATGTTTATTATATAATTCCTATTTGCTAAGGGGAAACACTTTATATCCAGCCTACACTGTAGGAAGAAAAGCTGAAAAAATATAACCCTATAGCAAACTGTGCAATTTTACATTATGGTATAGAGGGAGAATTATGCTTTTCTAAAATTTATGGGATGCAATGTGAAATATGCATTTTAAGATTGATGTTTGTAGAAATGTGAAGTGGTACTTTAGCTTCTGGTTTCACAGAAACTGTCAATATTTGAGATTCTTAGTATATGATGTAATTCTCCCTTATGAATAGAATCTGTAAAATACATTCATCTCTTGCTATTTGACTGCTTTAAAACTCAATGCATTTGGATAGCAAAATTGTGTACCAGTACTTTGTTGGTACTCAAATGCAAGCTAGAACCTGTTAGTATCAATCACCTTGTGCCTCACAGTACTCTTTCTAGTCAAACCATTTGGAACTCAATATTTTTGTTAGCCATATAACTGAGAGCTAATTAATGGGCACAAATGTACCACTGTACATTTTTACATATAGATCTCTTCATAGATAATTTTATCATTTAACATGCCCTAAGAGAAAGATCCAAAATGCTCAGAAGTCAAAACATTGTTAGTTTTATCTATAGCATTTTATTAGTTGTTTTTATACATTACAGATGCAATATAAAGTTAACGTGTCCTCTACAAGATATAAAACCTATAGCTAGATGTAAAAAAAAGAGATAAGATCTTCCAGAAAATCAGGTGATTCTTAAGTCTAAGAAATGGTCCCAAGTTAGGATTTCCAGAGAAATTAACTCCTTGCATGCATCACAAAGTCTTTTGCAACAAAGAGAAAATGCAGAGCTAATGGACAACAGATTTATAGAGAAAAGAAAGAGAGAAAGAAGACATACAGAGGAGAGAAGAGAGACAGAGACAGAGACAGAGAGATAGAGAGACACAGAGAGAGAGACCAAGAGAGAGACAGAGACAGAGAAAGACAGAGACAGAGAGAGAGACAGAGAGGATTAAGAGGATTGATTTAGGTACTGCCACACAATAGCTGGGGAGAGTCAGCCCCAAATACTGAGTTGATTTTTCATTTAAAGAATACACATTAACTACTCAATCTAACTGCTGGCCCCTGGTGAAGAATAAGACTGAAAGAATGTGTCTCTAATGAAGAACTGCTTGATCTTAAGAAATTCCCGTCCAGTCTGCCTGCTGAGCCCAGACACACTCATTGTGCTCCCCAGCCAAGCATGTCAACTTCCAGGTCATCCTTGCGGTGGTCACCACATAGCAGATCCTGAAACTATACCACAAATTTGAAAGGAATCTTATCTGAGGTTTCCAGATGTTCTAGGTTGTTGTGTTGCTGTGTTTCTACGCTTTTCCTTTCTCATTCGTCTGTGGCACTTAGCAATTCTAGAGGGCAGTGGAGGACCTTTGGCCAAGAGAAGGTGGATTCAGCCAGGAGAACCTCAGATTTGCATTCATAGTGTGGATGATTTGCTGGAGCCTCTACCATGTTTATGGAGCTTTTATTCCTACTTGAGATTTTTGAACTGTGGCATCCTCTTGCTACAAAGATTTTAACTATGGAAGTAGAATTGAGGGTTGTAAGAGCTGGTGGCTCCCTCTAGGCAAATGCTAGAGAGAAGGGACTTAGGTTTTCCCACTGTAAGATCTGTATCCTTCTGACTTCATCAGTATCCTTACTTTGAGATGAGTTGAAAAGTATAGATTCCTTAGAAAATTTGTTGACCTTTGGAATTCCTCTGTGCCCAAGAAATGAAGTTACCTAAGCATATAGCAGTAAAGAGTTGTGTACAACTTTAGAAAACTGAGAAATATCTTTAAGCTTCATCTATGGCCTAATTAAGGAAACCAGAAAACAGAATAAGAACACTTGTACTATAGGTTGAGCCATATTCATTTTAAATAGGTGAAAAATTATCAAATGTTGGCAATCTCATATGACTCAACCTAATAATTCTGTGTAGACTTCAGAGATTTTGGCAAGGCAGCGATTAAGTTCTAAAGTTTCAAAGGATCTGTCCTGAAGTCCATTCTAATAGACAAAGGGAGAGTGTGAAGCAAGTGATCTCTTCCCAGTTAATTATCTTGGTTGTTTCCATACTTAATCATGTGAATCAAAACACAGGGGCTGGTGAGCCTCCTTTAATTTCTTCCTCGTGTTCAGCCCTTATCCCTTTTGGTATGAGTCAAAGCTCCACATGACTTCCTGCTTTATTGTTTCATAGTAAAAGGAAGGCCATAAACACATGGGTTTATGTGGATCTTTTTGCAGAAAAGTGAGGCCAACTTGAAATTTTGAAAAATGAAGAAAGAGCCAGATTATGGCCCTTACCATCTAGGGAAAGCTATTCAAAAATATATAATTTGGCAAGCTAATGGAAAGAGCGTGGATCAGATCAGATGACTGGTTCAATTCTTTCCAAGACCATTTCCTCAAATCATGATATCAGACACTAACACTAAATCTTTCACTGTTAGAAAAATTTTATGAGACTCAGAAAGTGGATCAGGAGACAGAACCTGGTACGGATGCCATGATGTGTCATCTATATACCCTCTTCCATGGCAGTGGCACTCACCACACTGTAAAGTCTCTTTCTGGTCACAGCAAAGAATGATCTCCTCATGCAAGGTCATTGCGTTTTGCTTGAGTGACAGGGGGTAGGCAGCCCATGTGCAGTCATCTTTTTTGTATCAGTGATGGATAGAATAGGACAACTCTTAAGTCACCCCAGCTACCATAGGATGCTGACACCTGCATATAGTTGTTTCCGTTTCACTGACCTCTGCCCAATCCTAGTTCTTTCATACCCTTACACATGATAAGCCCAAGAGGGAGTTCTAAACAAACTTCCTGCATGGAAATCCTTATCTCAATATGGGTCTTGTGGAAAGCCCATTTAAGACAAAGCCTGAGAATGAAAAAAGACATTATAGGGGCTGGGGGGATACCTCAGTGGAATAAGTGCTTGCCTGGCAAGTACAAGGTCCTGAGTTCAATTCCTGATACCACAAAAACAAAAAGAAATAAGACATTACAAAATATAGCTGGAAGAGGTCTTCTCAGGAACAAGAATCCATGGGAAGACAGGAGAAAAATGAAAGCATAACCTAGTAAGGCAAGAGTTCATCTTGTATGAAAATATTCTATCCCAATTATTCATGAAACTGAATAATGAAAGCTGCCATGTTAAGGGCCAACAAAACATCCATGTAAAAATTAATTTAAAATGTATATTATTAGCAGTCAAATAGGAAAAACAAAAAAAGATTTCTTTACTCTCTGGAGATAAACTCTTCAGTCATTGGAACGTGGAGCTCCTTAAGTGCATTGGCTAGTATTTAATGGACATAAAAATCAGGTGCACAAAGTCATTGTTGCTTTTGCAGGATTTACAGGGATTAGAGAGAGCCACCAATGTTAAGAGTTCTCAACAACAAAAGATTTTCTTTTGACACATAACAAGTTACTAGAAATTCTCATCACACATATGGGAATAATGCAATATACCATAGAAAAAAATTTACCTTATTAAATAGAGAATCTTACACTTAGATGAATTTTCACTTGATGAATTAGAGTCAATTTTGAATCATTTTGAACATCAATCGTTTCACTTAATAGTGAGCTAAATCTCTGAAGCAGTGTTTCCCAAACTTGAACTTGCATACAAATCATCTGAGATTCTCCCTAAAAATGCAAACTGTGAGGTGACTGAGCTGTGATCCTGCATATCTAACAAGCTTTCAGGTGACAACCACACCTGGTAGAACAAGGCTTTGAAGATATCAGTAAATAGCACTATCATCGGCCTCAGCAGTTTAGGCGTCTAGGACTATAATATTGCTATTAATTATATTTGTCTACTATTTTCTTTTAAAATTTCACCACTAACTTCAAACTTAAATGCAGAGCTGGCAAGCATCATACAAACATCTTATTTGAAAGAAATTTAGACAGAAAGCTCATACCCAGTGTTATGATTTGTGTCTAGTTGTCTCCTTCCCCCCACCCCAAAGCCTCATGTAAGTTAGGCGGCAGACTCGGCTGGAGGAGCAAGGAGTGGCTTGAGGGGCGGGGCCAGAGAACCAGGGCGGGGCTCGAGGGGCGGGCCCAGAGAGACGCAACCCATTAAACTGGCTAGCCTGCGCTTTCTCAGAAGTGTGGAGTGATCCTGGATGCAGCACCGCCCCAGCCTGTCCTCCAGTGTCTTGAAACCTCCAGTAACTGTGAGCTAAATAAAACTTTCCTTTCCTTATTTTGAGTGTCGGGTATTTGTCCCAGCAATGAGAGAAGAGTAACTAAGACACCCAAGAAGATTATACTATTTATATAAGGTTATTTGACTATTAAAAATAGTTGATATTAAAAATAGGAATTATAGTACTGTTCTTCTGAATGCATATTTCCTTCCAATTTCTTCATCACCTACTAATTTATTGCTCCACTTATATAGCAGAATGAAAATCCAGAAGACTAGTATTGTTAGAATTATATTACACATCCATAATAAGTGGTCTTGCATTGGATTTACTGACTTATTTTCTTTTTCATTAAATTATGAAATCTGGAGCCAAGAAGATAGTTCAGCGGCATAAGCATCTGCCTGGAAAGCCCAAGGTCCTGAGTTTGATATCCAGGACTCAAAAAGAAAAAAGTTATGAAATCTGGACAGCTTCTTCAGTGATTGAAGTCATCACTAGATAAGTGTTTTGTACTCTAAAACTGATGAAAGAAAAAATTGGAAGAGTTGCCAGATTTAGCAAAACAATCAAGTGAACCAAAAAAAAAGAGAGAGAGAATGATTACTTAAATTCACATATCTGATAAACAATGATTTTTAGTATGCCAAAATGTTACCTAGAAATATTTATACTTATACTACATATTAATGGTTTATATGAAATTAAAATTTTAACTGCATGTATTTTTCTGCAACTCAATATTGGAAAGATATAAGAACGTATTTATATGAATCAAATTTTGACAATCATTTCACAATACTGTATATACTGTATCAAAGTAGCACACTCTACACTGTAAATATATGCACATTTTTTAGTAAATAAAAAACAAAAAGTGTCAATCTAAAAAACAAGAGCAGAGAATGCAAATGAAGAAGAGCACAATAGAAGAAAGGACTTTGTAGATGTACAGCTATATAAACAAATACATAAAGAGAAAATTAGTAAGAGTGGTTGATGCTTTTTATGAGCCAATGTGGAGTGCACAATTTGATTATGGACTAGAACTTAATTCCTGACTGAAGAAAAGAATCATAATTTAAGTTCTTCCTAATAAAATGAAAGTTCAAAGGGGAGAGAAAAAAGCCTCTAAGAAGGTCACAGCAGGCACAAAAAAGTTATGCTCTGAAAAAATCAGTGCTAGAGGTACACACACACACACACACACACACACACACACACATACAAATGCTGTCAAAATCCAAAGTTTTAAGAAGAAATTAAAAGACACTGTACAATGCTTAGAGGCTGGGATTGGTGGGACACATGTGTAATCCCAGGACTTAGAAGGATGAGGCAGGAGGATCATTTCAAGTTTGAGACCAGCTTGCGCTGCAAATTGAGCTCAAGTCCAGCTTGAACTGCATAGCAGGACCCTGTCTCAAAAAACAAAACAAAACAAAAAAACTTTCAGAGCCAAAGGGGAATAAAAGATCTATATATCAAAATTTATGTGGTATAATTAAAGTAACACTAAGAAAGAAAAATTATGGACTACAAGAAGCAAATTAAACAAACATTCAATACAAGAAGCTAGAAAAAAGGAACAGTAACATAAATTTAAAGAAACAAGAAATTAATAATAAAAATAAGGTTAGAAATTCATGAAATAAACTAGAACTGAAATAGTGATGAATTACACTAAATATTGCTCTTTGAAAGATGCTAGTAATTTAGACAAATAGCATGTACAATCAAAAGATATTTTAAAGTATACACTATAAATAGGGTGATAACTAGCATGAAAAATACATTATAAGCAAGCAACAGCAACAAATTTGAATGTGGAGATAAATTAGTAACTCTCTTAAAATATCCAAAAATCCCAAATTAGAACAGAAAAAAATACAAATATTAATGACAGTTAAAGAAATGTAACTGACAACTACAAATATTTACTCAAGAGAACCAAATGGTTTCCTGGTGATCTCTGCCAAATTTGACAACCCCTGTTTTATACAAGTAGTTTCAGAAAATAAAAAGCAGTGTATACTGTACATATACACTGACATAAATAATGTGAATATTGAGAAATAATGTGAATATTGAAAAGAAATATATAGATGAAGTCAACATGCAAATACAAATGCAAAAATCCTACATGAAAGATTAGTCAATAAAATTCAGCAATATGTGCTAAAGTATATAATAAACATCTAAGTTTACTTCATAAGAGCAAAAAAGATTTGCTGTGTAAGGTAAATCTATCACATGAATCAGCATAATGATGAATCAAAAAAGAAAAACTACATAATCATATCAATTGTTGTTAATCACATGGTTAAATTCAACACACACACACATGGAAGCATGCTTTTCAAGAGACAGAAGCAAGAACTCAAGTCTTACTCTAAAATTTATGTGAAAAGTGTTTGCAAATAATGAATAAGTACCACAAATTTGAAAACAAAAAGTACAAGAGGGACATTCTCTAAGTCTTATTATTTAAGTAATAAAAATTATGATAATAAATTAATAGAAAAAATGGAACATAAGAATTGAAATAAATACTCGGGCATTTTCTACTATTTGATAGATAAATCAGCACACCAAATCCACACAAGAGTAGAACAACAAATGAAGGTAAGGGTAGACACTTTAATGTCATGAAAATTGATCAGCCTATCACATTTCTTTAAGAAATAGCTTTCTACCTTATGCTATGTAAAACAAATTTCAAGTATATTAAAGGCTATAGTTTGAAAGGTACAATTATTAAAATAACATAAAAAATAAAACATATCTTTATGATCCCAGCAAAATCTGATGAATTTGTCTATACTATACCTGAAAAGGAATACTACATGCCTAAGTATTACTACATAAGGTGATGCTCTATCCCATTATTAATGAGCAAAAGTTTAAAGTATCACAAAACTAAAAAAAAAATCACTTTGTTCTCATCAGATTAAATTTATGTAATTACATAATATTCAGTTTGAGTTCAAGTATAGAAACAAAAGCACAATCCTCAATGTCTTGGGAGTTTAAATGCATGTTGGACTTCCTTGTTCCATTGATCTGTCTGGTACTTCCACTATTTATTCAGTATAATTTTATGATATATTTTCATATCTGACAAGACCCAATTACCCAATATTTTCATAATTCCTGTGAAAAAGTTAGAACTCAGTTTTGTAATCCTTTAAATTGTCTTGTTTGATTTTTGTTGGAATTGTGTAAAGTTTAAAGATTTATGGAGAAGTGGCATTCGCATGAGATTGTCTTTTTGTTCAGAACTGGTTTGTTTGTTTTCATTCATTCAAGCTCTTGTTGTGTCTCTTAGCCTTTATACAGTTATTTCAAAACTCTTGAGGTTTGTTTCAACTTCTTTGTAACATTTTATTGGTACTATGGTTCAGATTAATCATATTTTCTTCATTGATAGTTGTTTTAAATTAGCGCTACAATATTACATTTAGTAATATTTCTACTAAATTGTGATGCCAAACGAAGTGATTTTCAGGTTCTTTTTAAATTCATTTTATCAGAAGATAAAATTTTACCTCTTTCCTACTTTATGCTTAACTTCTTTTATCTCATAAAATATAGAATTAAGAATCTAACTGCCCTGTCGCCCTATCACTTTACACAATTCCAACAAAAACCAAACAGTAAATCAACTGTGGTGATATGGAAGATTTTTCTGTCTCACTGATCTGCCCTTCTCTGTTGTTGTGTTTGTTTTTACTTTTGTTTTAATTTGATCTTTCTTAATTATCTATGGAAGAAACTCTTTTACATCTTTTTTTTCTAACTAAAGTCCCTGTAAGTATTGCATTAAGTTCAACCACAAATCTTCATATGCTGCTCCATTATTATTCAGTTCAAAATGTTTTCTAATTAGCATCATAAAATTTCCTATAACCTATAGATTATTTATAAACGTATTGCTTCATTGCAAAAAACAAGAATTTCCAAGACATCCTTGTTATTAATTTCTAGTTAATACTACTGAGGCCTAAAAGAGTATTTATAATTTTTGTCCTTATGTATATTTTCAATCCTCCTCACTGCCAAGACTTACTTTATGCTCTATGTTAGTGATTATATTATATACATTATACAGTTGTTGAACAGGGTGTTTCTTCAAATGTCAATTGGGTCAAGATTTAATTCATTTATTTTAGAGCTCTATTTTTATTTTTTTATTAATTTTACTGAGAAACAAATAACAACAAGACAGTTTCAAAACAGATTAATAAATCATCCATATGGCTGACACTGACAAAGGATCTTCAATCTGAGGTACAGGATCTCAGGATAAATCCTGAGGG
>NDGN011423935.1:1926-12051 GCA_002564285.1 Tympanoctomys barrerae
TCTCTTTTAATCACACTTGCTTAAAGTTGACATCGTCAGCAATCCGAATAGCTGCTCCTGCTTTCTTCTGGGTTCCTGTCACAGGGAGTACTATTTTCCATCCTCTGACATTCAGTTTATTAAATTCTTTCTGAGTTCAATATTTTCTTGTATGCAGTATATTGTTGGTTTATGTTTCTTGATCCACTCTGCCAGTCTGCTTCTTTTGATTGGTGAATTGAGTCAGTTTATATCGATAGTTATAACTAATATGTATTGGCTTATCTTTGTTATGTTGTTTTCCTACCGTAGGATCCCTAATTTTCCCTTTTGCTTAATTACTTGCTCTGCTTGGTAGTTTTCTTCTGTTGTTGAAGTTATGGTCATCTTTGTCTCTTTCTAAAATATCTGTCAGTAATATTTGTAGGGTTGGTTTGGTTGTCATGAATTTCTTCAGTTGTTCTTTGTCATGAAGTATCTAATCTCTTCATTAAATTTGATAGGTATTTTTGCAGGAGACATCAATCTGGGTTCAAGGTTGTTTTCTTTAGGGACCTGAAATATCTCACTCCGAGCTCTTCCTGTTCTGATGGTCTGTATTGAGAACTCTGCCATCATTCTTTTTTTTTTTTTTTTTTTTCTAAAGAGCAGAATATATTTATTGTGGGAAAGAAAGCTTCTGTCTGAGAGGGACGGAAGTGGGGGAGGGGCTGAGTAGGTGGTCCCCTGCCATGATTCTGATGGGTTTTCAATTATAGGTGATCTGTTTATTTTCTCTAACAGATTTTAATATTCTATTCATTTGTTTAATTTATGAGATCTTGAGTATTGTGTGTCTGGGTGAAGATTTCTGTTGTTTATAGCTTGCTGGAGTGTTATATGCCTCACTTATTTGCATATTGGACTCTTCTCCCATCCTAGCATGGGAGATTTTATGTTACGACTGCAAACATGCCTTTTATGTCTTTTGTGCTAACTCCAGCTGTTTCATTGATACCTGTTAGTCTTGTATTGTTCTTCTTTGCTTCACCTTGCAGCTATTGTATTGTTACTTCCTGGTTTATCATTATTTTTTAAAAATGTTTTCTTTCATATTCACTAGCTCAAATGCTATGTTCAAGGCCCAAAATGCTATGTTCTGTCTTGTTTGAGCAATTTTGCCAGCTTTCAATGGAATTCTTAATGCCCTGGATATCTATTTGAATCTGTTTCATGCATTCTAGTTCTTTACTGTATTGTTCATTCAATGTTTCCATTATTTTCCTATTCCCTTCTATTTTTTTTAGCTATGTCTTTTGTAGATGTATCAAGAAATTCTTTCATGATTATTGTCATTTCCTTTTTATGCGAGAGACTATTTCTGATCTGATGTCCTCCATAGCCTGATGGAATTGTTTCTTTACTTCAGTTGCTATTATCTCAGAAATGTCAGGTGTGTGACTTTCAAGTTATACTATGACCTTGTCTCCTGGACTTGTTTATGGTGGGCTAGAGGTCTGAGATTGCCTTTTGTTCCTTCCTTTTATCATGTGTTGAAGTCCTGATGTTTTCCCTGACTCTGCAGCAATGGTAAGTGGGCAGGGTTTGGGTGAGCAAGGCTCTCAGGAGAGTGGGTGGGCAGGCTCACCACGGCTCCTGATGTGTGGCTTTATGTGGCTTCCACCTACTGACGGGAGGGGGAGCCACAGCTCAAGAAGGATCCAATAATGGTTATTGTAAGCCAAAGTTCTACAAGGCTCCGATGATGGTGACTTGGCACAGGTAGGGCTCCCCAAGGCTCCTGCAGGTCCCTGTTCTAATCGAGTCTCCCTGGTGGCCTTTAGGGTGACAAGGGATGACCAGGCTCAGCAGAACTTGTACAGAATGGCAATATTTCATATTTTTGGTGATAATGTAAATAACTTGTTTTTATTATAGTATTTGAATTATTAACTGCTAGTGTAAGGGAGAGAAATTGACTTTTGCATTTTAACCTTGCAATCTGCAATTTTTCTATCCTTGCTTATACATTTCCAGAGGGGTTTTTGTTGTCTTTCCAATTATTTTGGATTTTCTACATAGATTGACGTGTCATTTTTAAACAAAGCAGTTTCATTGTTTTCCTCCCTGATCTATAACTGCTTTATTTCCTTGCCGTCTTGTGCTAGCTAGGACTTACAGTATACTGTGCAGTAGAAATGACATAAGACATCCTCATCTTGTTCCTGACCTAATGGGAGAAAGCATGAAATTGTTCCTTACTTCCCCTTATGTGTGAATTAGTTGTAAATTATTAGCAGATGTTCTTTATAAAGTTAAGGCAACCCTCTTCTATTCCTAATATGGTAAGAGAGTTATCGTAAGTGGGTGTTGGACTTCAGCAAATGCCTTCTCTACATCTAGGGATAGGATCATGCAATTTTCTTTTTTAGCCTTTTGATGTGATAGATTATAGTCTTTCAACGTGAAACAGACACCAGTTGGTCATTATATATACTTTTTTTACATGTTCTTTTTTGAGGGATTTTGTATATGTCAAGAAGACTAGTCTATGGTTTCATGTAATGTCTTTTTCTGTTTTTACTGTTACAGTGATGCTGGCTATGTACAATGAGCCAGAAATTCTCACTGCTTTTACTTTGGGAAGAAATTATAGAGAATTGATATCATTTTACCTCTAAATGTGTGAAAGAACACAGCAGTAAATCCCCATGGGTCTGTGCTGCTGCCTTGGAAAGTTATTAGTTATTGCTTCAATCTAAGTATAGATCTATTCAGATCATCTATTTCTCTTTGTGTGACTTTTGGCTGATTTCGCTTTTCAGCTAAATTGTCAAATTTGTAGGCATTGAATTGTTCACAATGGGCTTTTATTCTCATTTTCAATATTCCTGGGATCAATAGGGAGAACGAGCCTTTCATTGCTGGTATTAGAAGGCAGGATGTGTGGTTTTCTTCCTCGTCATGTTAGTAAATAGCACCGTACTGGTATGAAATAGAATCAACAAATAACAATTGAATGAAAAAACAAGGTTGAACAGTGTTCACCTTTAGGCAAGACAAAGGTTTCTTCCAACCATGTGCAAGCCTGCTCATAGATGAGCGGGTATTTTATTTTATTTTGTGGTGTGCCTTTTGCTGTACTGAGTATTTGAATGTAACATTCATGGTACATTTCCCTCGCCCCAGAATTCCTCCTATTGGATGCCTGCTAGTAAGAGGCTCTAACTTATTTCAGGAAAAGCTTGAATGTGCTTCTAAGAACTGGTTCACAAGGAAAACTGGAGTTTTAGTAGTTTTTCATTACAAAGCTGATGTCTTGAGGACTTTTTCTCTCTCCCTGGCTCCTTTGTACAAAACCCTGTTTTGTGTCTGGCTTCTGTGCTGTGTAGAAGGTTCCTCCTAAAGCCAGGGTTTTCGGGGAGTCAGCCTCTCAAATCCGCCTGTGTGCTTTCCAATTGCCACTTGCCCTTTAGAACAAAAGGCGGCTTCTTCTAAAATAGGTTTCACAGTGAGTGAAGCTTGGAATATTTTATGTAAGAGCTCATTTCGGTTATGAAGACTGCAATGAAGATGTTATATCACATGAAGTCTTTAAAATTCTATAATTAAAAAACCCAAGTTCCAGTTTGTTGGCTACAGAACCCTTCCCTGACTTGTTACTTTCATTTGCTGTCTAGAACTGTCCCTGGGAGCTTGCAGGATAGCTCGGTTGTTTACACGCCTGCTTGAGCAAACCCAGTCAGGCACAGGGACCGCGGTTCAGTCCCCAGCTCCACACGCCGCACCAGATCTGCCCTACGGCAGCCTGGGCCAGCCGCCCCCCCAAGAAAAATCCTTCTTGTCTATAACTGTCCCATAAAATATACTATGAGACATAATCTGTTAAAAATTTTTTTTCAAAAAAAACAACTTTGAAATAGTATTTTGAAATCAGGGCAAGCAGACCTGCGCTCATGCGTAACTTTAGGTCTGATGCTCTTTTGTGTTGTGTGACAGATTCTGGGGAGGAAGAGGCAGAAGAGGCCCAGCAGACTGTGGTGGGTGACACAGCAGTCCCAGCTGTCCCTTAGTGGGTGTTTCAGTGTATCTAGGTCAACTGTGATCCAAGCCTAAGAGTAAGTGAATGCTACAGGGCTTGGGGATGAACAGATCTCACTTGCACAGTGCTTAGAATTCACCTTATATATTTTTATATCTAATATAATGTATGTATATGATAGTACATTGATATTTTTGCTTCATTTGATCTAAGGGTAACTGTAGGAAGGATTTATTTGTGTTTTGTAATTTTAAGGAAGGGTCTACAGGGTGCTCAGGGTCTTACTACTAGATCGGATTGATAGTGATCCACCTGTTTACAGCCTTCCAAGAGCTGGGATTACACGCGTGCACCACCACGCCCCACCTCAACTGCCGTCTCAGCCTGCCCTGGGTGCAGGGCAAGCCTGGGGATCGAACCCCTGGCCCCGGGGCCTGCTTGCAGGCACTTTAATTGGCTGAGCTATTTGGCCGGCCCATTTCATTTCATTGTTGCTATCCACCGTATATGAGACTTAGTGTATATTATCAGGTGTTACTGTTACTTCAGTAAATGTAGTCAGCATATGATTTATACACAATTAAAGCAAATGAAGTTCAACTTTGATGCTTTTCTAGAAGTGAAAGGACTGAGTTACAGCTTGTTAAAAAGGAGGCCTCTTTACATGCTGATACAGCCGTCATTCTGAGCAGTTACTTTTAGCGTGATGCCTTTGGAGAACTGATGATACATTTAATGCAAACAGTGCAAAGAAGTAGAAGACGCCCTCGCGTTCCTTGCGTGACACAGGTCACATGTGGAGGGCTTTAGGAGGCAGAAAACCTACTTTAAGACGCTCGGTGGAACGAGGCACTTTAGGACCACCAGGGCACCTTCTAGAGGAGGAAGCGGTGCAGGGCGGCCTGCTGGGGTGAGCGGAAGGGCTGGGGCGCTAAACGCGCACTGAGTGATGCCGGAACTAGCAAGCCACTGGAAATGGGATTATTTACCTTAGTTTACTTTGTCCTTGATGGCTTAGAAGTGTCACAGACTCTTCAGATGACTAACAAAGTTGGGATTACTTTTTATAAAAATTAAAAGTGGCATCTTGTTGTCCAGACTGTGAATTGGTGTAATTCTTCAGAGAAATAACTGCTTTGGGGGAAAATGAAGCCAATGGAGAGGAAGGCGAACGGCTCAAAGAGCAGGTAACCGTGCGACGTGAGCGCTCAAGCCCCTCAGAGCCGTGTTAACCCTAATCCAGTGTAGCGTAAGGTACACACCTCTGGAATTAGCCAGCGTGCGGCTCCTGCGTCTAGACGGGAGCTGTACGAAAGCCATCTATTCCATTTCTCTGAGTCAATTTCCTAATCAACAAGATAAGATGAAAAACAACATAATCTTGAGAAGCTCCTGAGTACACAGTGCCTACAAAGACCCAAAAGTGCCTGGTGAGAGAAACAGCAAACCCAGGAGGGCTCTTCTGAAGGCTCGGGAATCAGAAGGGCGCCACACTCCTCAGCAGCAGGAGCAGAAAATGAAACAAAAGTAATTGGCCTTTAAAGCTCTGAGTGAACACGTATTCAGTGAAGAGTTTCATTTCAGCAGCACTGAAACCAAGATCGGCAGCTGGCATTAAAGAAAAGCTTGGGACAGTCTGAAAGTGTAGGAGGATTAGCAAGCAGAGCAGCGGAAGGGCAGTGCCAGCGCTCGTGTAGAAGATGCAGGGCGTGCGTGGAGGGCACGGCGTGCGTGGAGTCCGGGAGAAAGGAGATACTGCAGCTCCGTGTGCACTGCCAAGTGGAGCCCGCGCGGTGTGAACATCGCTGTAGGCCTCGCGTAGGACGACGGCTTGCAAGCGCTTCTGAGCTGTTCTCTCCCCCCACTACAGATCAGTGCCTGTGTCTAAATAACAGATGCATAATGTACTGCTGGCACAAGCCTTGATTCAAGTGAAAGGATCGAATCTTCAGACCCAGCTGTGAGCGGAAGAGCCGATTAATCTGGAATGTCTCCAAAGTGTTCATTATAGAACTTAGGGGACCTATAAACTCAGATGGAAAAAGTTACATCTTAATTTTTAATAACTACAGCAACAATGAACCCACTGGTAAATAAATCAGGAGAATAGTCTAATTCACAATAGCTTCTGAAAATAAAGAGCCAGGCATTAACCTAAATAAGGAAGTGGAAGCCTGCCGCAATGAAAACTATGACCTTGACAGGAGAGGAAGACGACGTCAGGAAATGGAAAGACATGTCCTCAAGATGGCCCTACCTCCCCAAATGACTCCCTGATGTAGTGCAGGCTCCATCATTACACCACCGGGATTCTTCACAGAGCTAGAAAACACAATCCCAAAACTTGGAATCAGAAGAGACCCAAAACAGCAAAAGCAACACTGAGTGACAAGAGCGGAGGCTGGGCCCAGTCTTGGGCTGAAGTCTCAGAAACAGCATGGGGCTAGCACAGAAGCAGACGTACCGGTCAGTGGAGGAGGACTTAGGGCACCGAAAGCGCGCAAGGCACCTCAGCCATCTCCTCTTCCACAGAGGGCCAAACTCACACCCTGGAGGAAAGATCGCCTCTTTAATGAATACTGCAGGCAAAACTGGTCATCCACACACAGGAGAATGAATCTATATGGGTACCTCTCACTCTGAACTCAAATAAAATTCATCAAACATCACTTTGGGCCTCATGTAAGATGACAACTTGGGAATCACTTGGGATCCCAACTTGGGCTCTAGCTATGAAAGTAGCATCATTGAATCTGCTGGAAATTATGGACAGCTCTTAAAGACCTCGGCATGGGCAAGGATTTTTCTGAGCAGAAACCTAATTACACAAGAAATGCCATCAGAAACAAACAAATTTTACAACTTCTGTAAAGCAAAGGAAACAGCCAACAGTGAAAAAGCAACCTTCGTAACATTTTGCCCACTCCTCTGCAGACAGACTAATTCCTAGAACATATAAAGAAATTTTAAAAATTAGACTCCCCCAAAGAAATAAAACCAGTAACACAGGGAAAGTGACATTATTAGGTCCTTTCAAAAGAGGTCCAAATGGCCAACCAATACATGAAGAAATGCGAACCATCTTTGGCCATGAGATAAATGCAAACCAGAAGAACACCGAGACTCTAACTTACTCCACTATCCACTTGGCTACCATTAAGGAATCAAAAAACAGCAAATGCTAGCCAAGCTTGAGGAGAAAGCTTTTTCCCACGGTGGGGGAACGTAAGCTAGTAGAACCACTGTGGGACTCACGTGGCGATCAGTCAGAAGACTGAAGCTAGAAACCCATCCCACAGAGCTGGGCTTCATCTAGGTGTCTTCCTCAAAGAGTTAACAGCATTACCGTGATGTGCACATACCCACTGATGCGGCAGTACAGTTCCTAAGAGCGGAATCTTGGAGCTGGTACATATGTCCATCAACAGATGGATGGATAAAGGCCAGGTATGGTGGCCCATGCCTGTAATTCCAGGTCTCAGAAGGCTGAGGCAGGAGGACCACTGCGAGGTGGGGGCCAGCCAGGCTGTAGAGTGAATTCAAGGCCAGCCTGAGCTGCATAGTGAGACCCATAGTCAAAAAGACAAAAGGAGAAACAAAACAAAGCAGATGAATGGATCAAGAGAGTGTGGCACACACGCAGTGGGTACTCTGGTGCCATAAAGGAGGACAGGCTTGGGTCACTTGAGGGGACATGGAGGTGCCTTGAGACAACCGTGTCAGTGAGGCAAATCAGATGCAGGTGAAATGTCACATCGCTTGTCTTGCGTGAGAAGACAAAAGTGTAAATAGTTGAAAAAGCAAGAAAGGTGATGAGAAACAGGGAACCAGACTTCGCAGCTGCGGGAGGGTGTGTGGCGGGAAGGACAAAGCAGGGAGCGGAGGGGAGTGGCGGAAGCACCAAGAGCGAGGTGTGCGGTGCGACTCCTTGGCGGAGGGTGTTCGAGGCGGATCACAGACATTTTAATAAAGACAGCATTTCCACTCGCGAATGGAGCGGTGAGCTGTAGCCCTGTCAGTAGCAGCTCAACCTATAATAGAGACCAGGCGCATATATTTTCACGTCATATAACTTTTGAAGATATTTGCAAGTATCATGTATGCCTATTACTTCTTTGGAATCGTGATAATTATCAAATGTGTCAGAAAAGAAATGTTTCTTTTATCACAATTTTAAAATATTTTGATAACTATATTCTAATGAATTGGTTTCCTTTTCTTCTAAGTATTTTACTTTACACATTTAAAACCCTATTTGCAGGCCAGTGATGTAGCTCAGTGCACTAAGTACTTGCGTAGGTAAGCACAGGGGCCGGGGTCTGATCCCTGGCCCCGCATGCTGCGCCGGTCCCATCCCCGAGCATGCTGAGCTGGCGATGGAGTCTGGGTGTGGTCGCACACGCCTGTAATCCCAGCACTAAGGAGGCAGAAATCTGGAGGATCACTCTGAATCTGAGCTGTGTAGTGAGACCCTGCACACACACACAAAAATTAAAAAATGAAACATAAATAAGATATCATATCTCCATCTTGTACTCTGAAAAACTATGAAGACAAAAATATGCAATGTATTAATTATTGTAACTGTCCTACTAATCTGCCTTGAAACTGTCTCATTACTATTTCTTTCTCATTAAAATTGATTTTTTTTTTTTTTCCGGAACCAGGGATTGAACTCAGACCCTTGCACTTGCCAGGCAAGCACTTATTCTACTGAGCCATCTCCCCGGCCCCCTAAAATTAATAAAAAATTAAAAACAAAAACAAACAAACAAACAAAGGGGCTGGGGAAATAGCTCAGTAGAATAAGCACTCACCTGGCAAGTGCAAGGGCCTGAGTTCAATCCCTGGTTCTGCCAAACAAAATAAAACATTTTTTATAAGAAGTGTTTCATAGGTTTCTCTAGCTGCTGAGGGGGTTCACATAACAAAAATTTAAGACTCTTAATTAAAGAGGAGTCAAAGCATCAGCGTTGTAGCAAAAAATTTCATGTAAATTAAGAGGTTATTTCCTAAGCAATCCATAATCATTTGAATAGGAAAATTAGAAACATGCAATGGTGTGGAATCAGAGAAGTAATAGGACTCTCCTATCACATGTACCATTGCTCAGTATCCTCCTAGCAACTTTTGTGCATGTTTTAAATATCTTTTACTAAATAATTCTTAATATACAGTATGTAAGCAGTTACAACACATATGACATTCTACAACATAGCTTTTAAAATTAGCAATACCTCCATGTCATTCCACGTAGATTTTTCAAATTGTGGCATAATATTTCAGAGTGTTGGTCAAGTTACACTAATTATGCAGCTGACCCGTTAATGGCTACAGTCCAGCAATGGTGAACCTTTTGGAGCTTTTAATGATAACAGAGAGGCCACTGCTCCGTGCGTGCGGTAGGTCCAGCAATACTGCTAGTCTAGTAGTTACTACTTCGATATTTTCAGAAAACTTCGGTGATCATTCCTCTATTTTTTTTTTTGGCTGGCTCAGGATGCCTTCAGGGCAAGTCTGGCAAGGCTTGAGGATCTGGGGATCTAACCACAGCATCCTGAGCCCGACGGCTTCGATTAAGCAGGCACTTAAACACCTGAGCTAAGGGGCAGGCCCCCTCAGTGAACATTCTATTCACAAAGATGACATGAAAATATTTTTAAATCCTTATTGGTAATGAGAAATAAAAATAGATATCAATTTAGAAGACCAAAATGAAAGGGATTCAGCCCTGGGTTTTGTATTACTCACTTCTGTCCTTGATGTAGTGGCTCACATCACAGATATCAGCACAGAGTTAGTCAAGGTGAAAATGATAAACACTAACTGCTATTTTTAAAAAACTGATGGAAATTGTCAGTGCGGTCATCCCCACTGTCCTGTGCATGCACGCACGTGTGCCCTTCCTTTTTCCTATCTTTTCTCCGTCTCTCATCTTCATTGTCTAGTTTCTTTCTGTTTTATTATATCTATTATTCCCGTCCTTTTATTTGTTTTTACTTCTGTTTTTACTCTTCAAAATAAAATAAGATAAAATAAAATTAGAAAAATATGGGTGTCAACTTTAGCGCTGGACAGGGAGCACCCTCACAGGCAGAGCAGGGTGCTCCGGGGCCGTGTCGGCC
>NDGN011423964.1:0-14450 GCA_002564285.1 Tympanoctomys barrerae
GCAGCTCCTGTTCTGCCTCTCTGCTGCTGCACCAGTCCTCAGGTGGGCCTCCCGCCCCCAGCACCATGTTAGTTCATTTCAGCTGAGTGTAAGAAGTTGACCAAGTTATCCACTACACTTACGACGAAAACAAATGTGGAGGCTAGGCCTTCTCTTGAGGTTATGCTTTTCATGTGTTTGTTTTCTATAATAGCACTGCCCTTGCACTTGCCTTCGATTTCACACCATTTTAAATTTAAATTTATTAAACAGTACAATAAAGAATGTCATGGCAACTACTTGGGATGATAGTAGTAGGTTATGACCCAGCTTGGAAAACCTTCTTAACAAGAGGTCTAGCTCATCTCTAGTTGGTGAAGGGCAAGCAAGTGGAGCGTAATGCCCCATCTTAGATGGTGGCTGCATGCAACGCTGCACTGACCACCAAGCTGTGGCTTGCACTGAACTCACTGGGAAGGGTAGCGTGCTCGATTGCTCATGCCTGCCGCTGGCGCAGCAAGGGCCTGCAGGCCCTGTTCCGTGTTTTTCTAGCTTATATCTATGTATGTGGGTTGGCTACACGAAGAAAAAGTGGAAGACAGAAAAAAGCAACAGGTGATTTCCAGGCAGGAAGGGAATAATCAAGTTTATACATGTTCTCATTCAGTATATTTCCATTTTTAGACCCCTTCTATATCAAGATGCTTTTCATTTCTCTCCTGAGACCTTTTCTGGGTAGGAAGGCTTAGTAGCCATGTCTTAAAGAAGTTTTAGGAGAGCTTAATTTTTATTGATAGAGGTTTTGTAGTAGCTGCAGAAAGCATTTATAAAATTTTGTTCTTGCCATTGTAAAGTTATATCATTGTGTCTGTTAAATAATCCCTAAGCTTATGCGAGCTCATTTCTCCTCATTTCCTCATGGCTTCTCTCGGTTGGCGACACTGGCAGAACATCTGAAATAGCTTACATTTCACTGTTTCCTGACAATTCTCCACCTCACTCTGGGTTCAGTGTAATTATTAAAATTTCATGGATTATATAAAGCATAATAATCCCCAATGGGATCACATCAGCCACATATATTAATAATGGGAAATAGTCATTTTAGGGAGAAACAAAATACTAATAACTCCACAACCATGTTTCCTATAAGCGTATGTTAAGTATCAAATTATTTCTAGACTGGGTGTGGTGGCACGTGCCTGTAATCCCAGTGCTTGAGAGGCTGAAAACAGGAGAATCACCATAAGTCCTATCTACTTAGTGAGCCCCTGCAGACCCTGTAGATCCTTCCTAAATATAGAAAAAATAAAATAAAAAAGCAACACAACCCCATGAGACTGGGTGTGGCAGCATGCACCTGTAATCCCTGCTCTTGGGATGCTGAACACAGGAGCATCACTGAGTCCAATCTATATAGTGTGACCCTGTAGACCCTTATTAAAATATATATATATATATATATATATATACATAAATTCTAACAGTGTAGACTTAAAACTGAAAGGATTATAGAAATCATTGATAACCAAGGCTTCTATTTTGCTGATGGGAACACTGACGCCCAGAAAAGTTAAGCTCCTTTGCTTTAGAGAAGCACTCTGTGGCAACAGGAAGCAGCTCTGTTGACGTTCTGAGTGCTTTCCACCCTTACTGAGTCTTGGAAGAGCCATCCCATAAGTGGGATGAAGTTTCATGTCCTGCGGATGCTTTAAGGTTTGCTGAAGGGGAAAGGACGGAGAGGTTGAAATGAAAAAATTTAGAAAGGTTTCATCAGCAACAGAATTAGATTAATTAGAATTAATTTAAAATCATCCGAGCTTCTCCAGATAGGAAGAGACACTTAGAAAGACACTAAAGGACAATTGAAAATCAAACAGTGGGCAAAGAAGTCTTGGGGTCTGACTTCTAACCAATATAGTTTATTAGATTATTACTGGAAAATAATTAGAAACGAAAATTGAGCAAGGCTCAGAATTCAATTAATATTAGTCAATGATAGAACAATAGGGAACACTGCCACATATTTTGCTAGTGGCAGAAGCGAAACAACAGGAGTTGGGTAGGAAAGAAGTCATCCCAGAATGCTGTGTGTGTGTGTCCCAAGAAGGCCCCAACAGAAGCGAGGGAGGGCTTGTGCTTCAGAGAAGCGCAGGGTGGATGCTGAGCATCAGGCGGCAAGTCAGGGTGTCACTGTGCAGAGACACAGCTCCCTGTGGCCCTCCCTCTGGTAGTGAGGGGAGGGATCAGGTTTCTGTACCCTCTTTCATCGCCTGCCCCTTCACAGGTGGACACTGCCCTCGTGTTTCCTGCACGAGAGAAACACACGTCTGTTATGTTCATGATGACTGGTGCCTGCCTGGAGGGAGCCGCAGGACACAGCCAATGCATCCACCCCGACTCAGCCATTTCATAACAATGCATTGTGCACCTGTGAGGTACGTGTATGCTGTCACACGGTAATAGGGGCCGTGTAGGACGTACAAGGTGACAGCCATGACAGGGATGAAGATGGCCTTGATAATGATGATGAGGGTGACAATGACAGCAGTTTCATGTCTATAGGTCTTACTGATTTCAAAACCCAATGAAGTACATTCTAACCAATCTGTGAGTTGTGTCTGTGACATGTGCCGCCATCACCCGGACTAGATTTGCAGATGCCACCTCTGTCACTACCTGTGTGACTTGATGGGAAGAAACAACCCCTTGGGACCTCTCTTGTGGACAACTGGGCATAATAAGGTCCGTGTAACAGAGCTGTTGATCGAAGGGTCACTCACAGTGCCTGGCTGTTGGAAGCCTCCCAGAAGGTGCCAGGCTCTCGCCACGTCCTCCTTCCTTTCTGCTCATTTTTGGCAGAAAGAGCCGTCGCTTGGCACTTTCTCCAAGTCCAGAGAGAAATCCAGAGACACACGCCCACCACACTCTCTCCCTCAATTCTAAAAATAACTGCTGAGATGGCAAGCAGAGAGCAACCCCTGCCAAGCAGTCTCACCCCGCTTGAAGTCGGCCGGAGACCCCGTGGCCCAAGGGATTGTGGGAGCAGCGCAGCGCTGACTGCAGGTGCAGGTCGGTCCTGGCAGACGTGGGCCAGCACTTGCTGTACACAATACATCTCTTTGGGCCTAGAAAGCTTGACTGTGCAGAGCACTAAACCCTGCAAACTTGCACACTCATTTCTAACCACACGCATGTGTGTTCTTTCTTGCAACAGCCCCTGGGAAGCGTGTCTATCACCTACTTGTGCCCTGCTTATAACAGCCCATTACCAAAATCTCTGCTTACAGGATGTACTGATGGTTTATTGGCTGCAAAAATGTCAGCTTAGTTTATCACAGATCAATAACTCATTACATGCTCCAGAATATACAAAAAATCCAATATGAATCAACTTTTTGTCACATCCTGGCATTCAAATCTCTAACCAATCTGGACTGAGAGTCCTTGTTTTACCTTACCATGTTAGCTTTGGAGGTTAAAACACATTTAATATATTGTTAGGTAGAAAAATAATAAACAGTGCCAGTCCTGCCCCCAGAGTACACTGAGATGGTGACAGAGACTGGGTGTGGTGGTGCGCATCTGTAACCCCAGCACTTGGGAGGCTGAAAACAGAAGAATCACTGAGTCCCATCTACTTAGTGAGACCCTGTGTACCCTGTACCCCGTACCCAGTACTACATATAAAATGAATAAATAAATAATTTTTTTAGAAAAGAAAAACAATAAACATTATGTTTCCATTTCATGTGGCGGTTTTGAAAGTGAAAGGAGAAATATTAGAGATAAGAAAAATGAACTTCACGCAGCAAGACCTATAAATGCACATGTACCTGCGTGTACGTGGTCGAGTGCGCATTCGCGGGTACAAGCAACACCTCCTTCATTCCTGTGTAGAAGTTGTCTGACCTCAGTCAGGAACACCAAACCTCCTGTGGGTGATCCTAACTGAACCCATTCCTGGCCTGTTGTAAGCAAATGAAGGCGCCCAAGCTGGCTGCCTCCGCGTTGCTCACGACCACCGTCTATTAAGGCCGGAAACGGATCCCTATTGGAAGGAATACAGTTTACATCATTCTCCTAGCAAGACTCTTACAGGTGAATGAAAATACGTTCCTGGTTGTTCTTTTCATTTGAAAAGTAGGACTCAGGCTTGGCATTGCTTATTACGAATCAGCTTGAGTCCGCACAAGTCTGATTTACATCTGTGCAGAGATGAGAGAGTTCATTAAGCATGCCTACCACCTAAGCACCGACCACCTAGGGGCAAGGTAATCTGCCTGCCCGCGTAACTGAGGTCTAAGCCCTGGAGGCCTATGCCAGGGACACGTCTACCATTCAACGAGTAAGTAATCTCCATCAATATTCACTTTCACGTTGCCTAAAGCGTGGCCTGCTCCAAAGCCTGTCACGTGCGGGGCTCTGGATTCTCTCCGCAGCACTGGCATCCACCACTCCCATCTCAGGGATGATAACACATATTCTAATTCAACACAGATGTATTTTAATTGCAAACCTTCTCTGCCACAACGTTTCATCTTTGTCGCTTTCATAGAAAAAAAAAAAAATGAAGCTGCTGAATTCTTCCAGTACCCTGCTGCAAAAAATAACTTGCAGTTGACTGGCCACAGCAGACACACGCGTTGATCTTTTCACAGCTGGGTTGTTTGTATTCATGTGAGCCTGGGAAAAAATATTGCCATTTTTATCAGGTGAGTGGATACACAGCTCAGCCCCAGGCTTACAGACCTCGGCCTGGAGACTGCTGGCCACAGCGGAAGTGGCCGTTCCCCAGGGGGCCTCTGCGCTGTCTGGATGGGGGACTGGTGGGCACAGGGGAAAGGCTCTGGGAGTTTCTGCATCATCCAAGAAAGACAGGAAAGTATGGTTCAGTGAGGTGGAGGTGGAAGTGGGAAAAGCTCAAAGACTTTCATCTTTGATTTAAGTTTATTTTCTTTTTTTTTATTTTTATTTTTTATTTATTTATTTATTTATTTATTTATTTTTTGCGGAACCGGGGATTAGAACTCAGGCCCTTGTGCTTGCCAGGGAAGCACTTATTCCACTGAGCCATCTCCCTGGCCCCGATTTAAGTTTATTTTCATGATACATTTCAGGGAGTATTGTGATATTCCTACATATAAATTGATTCCAATCAGGGTAAACATACCTTGTTTCTCCAACATTTATCATTCTTTTATGGGGAAAACACCACCTGAAACCCTTTCGCCTAGTTTCCTTGAAATACACAGAAGCGTCGTGGTCCTCCATAGCCACCTGATTGGCAGTCCCACAGCTCAGGCCCTTGTTCCCGTCTGGGTGTAACTCAGTTCCCCTCAACCAACCTTCCCGTCTCCCACTCCCATCATCTGTCCTCAGGCTCCAAAACTGTCATCCTACTTCCAGCTCCCATGAGGTCACCACGTGTACAGGCCACACATACATTAGAATACGCAGTATTAGACTCTGTGGCCGGCCCATTCACTTAATGATTTCGAGTTGCATCTGCCTCGTGACAATGACAGCACGTCATCCTCTCTGGGGCTGAACAGCATCCCGCCCCTCCATGCAGTACATTCTCGCTACCCATTCTCCAGCTCATGGGCTCTCGGGTGGACTGCATATTTCGTCTATGGTGAACAGCGCCGGAATGAACATAGGGTGGCAGATGTCTCTGTGACATACTGGCTTCATTTCCTTTGGATGCAGAACGAGGAGTGGGACTGCTGGATCATATGGTCGTTCCATTTTTAACTTTCTGAGGAAACTCCAAACTGTTTTCCATATGGTTGCACTGATTTACATTTCCACTGACAGGATACAAGGGTCCCTTTTTTGCTACACTTGCTATCTTTTTGTCCTTTTGACAGCAGCCATTCTTACTGGAGTGAGGTGATGCCTTATTGCAATGTTGGTTTACATTTCTCTGCTGATTGGAGATAGTGAGAACTTCTTTCCATGTATCTGCTGCGGCCTCTTGTGCATCTTCTCTTGAGAAACATCTACCTGAGCTTATTGTTTATTTTTCAATTGGATTTTTGGTTTTGTTTTGAGTAATGAGCTATTTAAGTTTCTTACCTACGCTGAATGTCAAGCTCTTCAAGTGGGGGATACTTAGGAAATGAGAGGTCCCTTCCAGCCTGGCCAGTGAACTCTAATATTAAATACACTCGTATGGAAAGGCTCACTACTTAGTAGATTCTCTTTGCCTCTCAATATGTAAAGCATCCAAGCACCAAGCCAGTTTTTCTCAAATATGAACATATGATAAAAACAAATAATAAAACACTGCCCAGCTGACTCGAACACTGACTCTCACACTCCAACTCCTGTTAACAAGGCTGTAGAGCTAAGCCTGCTGTCCTGCCCCAGGAGGAGGGGATGCTGTGGGGGACAAATAGCACTTTTGACTCTGAGCAGAGTTAATCTAAGAAGCTGAGTAGGGATTCACCAGGGATGACATCGAGGACTGCCTAAAACTGAGCGGGAGTCTAGACGACCATTAGCTAAGAGAGAGATATATGCAAATAAGACTTTGAATCCTTCTGGCAACTATGTCCAAGAGGCTCTTAAATACTTCCCTATGTTCCAGGCCCTCTGGCCATCTTGTGGCTTTCTCTCTCGGTCTCTGTCTTTTTCTGTCTCTCTGTCTCTCGGTGTTTTGTTTTGGAGACAGCTCTCCCTGTGTTGGCTAAGCTTGTCTCTAACTTATATACTCAAGTGGCCCACTCACTTCAGTGTCCCAAGCAACAGGAACACCAGGCACGGCTGCCACCCAGCTCACCTTCCTCGTGCAAGCATCAAGACTTGTTCTCATTTTAGTCTTTGCCTTTCCAGTTTCCTCTAGAAGGAGTGCTCAGCCCCTGGCCCTTTGCATGGAGCAGTCTTCGCCATCCTCAGAGCTTCACTGCAAACATGTCTTCTTGAGTGAGGTTTTTGTCTATCATTCCATATAAATATGTTTTCTATCCACTTGAATGAGAATTATACATTTTGTGTATTTACCATTTGTTCATCCCTTCCCCCTTCTCTAGATCATAAGTTCCATGAAGGTAAAACCTGTACAATCAGCACCAGGCATATGGTAAATACCCAGGCTGGACTTTTTGAATGAATGAATGAATGAATGAATGAATGAATGAATGAATGAATCAACCAGGCTAGTGAAACCTCGACATCTGACTAATGTTATACTGAAACATAAACATTTATTTTACTTCCCATCAAACATATTTAATACATTTTTCTAAGTGTCTGCTGTGGGTCTCACCCTTTTTGGAAACTTTATAATCTCTAACGTTCAGCTCAATCTTGAAAGATGAATGCTATCAGTATTTTTAGAAGGTTGATGATTTGTCTAGGGCCATAGCTCTAAAAGCTGAACCTCTGATGGTCTGGCCCAGGCTGTCCCTTGAGTCGCTGTGTGTCCCTGTGAGTAAAGCAGCCAGTGACAGTGGCCGAGTAAGAAGTATTTACACTGCCTACACCATCAGTAGTATGGACACGGTGGGGCGAGAGCACGTTTAGGTTTTCCTTCCCTCCCTTTTACTCTGATCCCCAGAAGCACACAGTGCCAGGTATGCTGGGGAACACAAGCCCTTCTCTATCATCCTGGAACTTCAGCTTTTTCAAAATCAGGGCTGCAGAGAGAAAATAGTAACTTTACAGAGAGGAAACTAGGGAAGACAGCACTTCAACCGAGCGATCTGGTTACCATCACCAACAACAGACATAATGATATCAAGCGCCTCAAGCACCTCGTGTTGGACAGTCTGAGGGGGGCTCAGTCTTGCTGCTTTGGTATTCTGGACAAAAATGCATAATCTCATTTAATCATCAGAAAGTCTCAAATATGGAGTAGACTGGAGAAATATTCCAAAAAAGAGCTGTCCTCTTTACAAGTGATGCTTACAGAGAACAGGTGAGGAGAGAGCAGGGGAACCCAATAGCCAACTGCGCGTGGAACCCACGTTACCTCCGCAGCCGGAAGTCCCCAGGCAAGAACGGACGGAACTCAAATAAGGTCTGTAAATTGGACACGAGGCTTCTTCCACGCAACAGTGTTAATTCCCCAACACGGAGGACATTGTTCTGAAGTTACATAAAGTCTTTGCACGAAGGACAGGTTAGGCAAAGAACACCCTTGAGTTCTGTATGTCCTTGTAACTCTTCAGTTGAAAGCCATGACAAAAGGAAATGCTCAGAAAATACAGTTTCTATTTTAAAAAGTCTCCTATTTCTAGAAAATAAACCCCAAGTAGAACCCACCCCAGGGAGTTTAAGGCAAAGCGGGCCTGGCAGTTGGTTAGTGTGTAAGTCTGATGCTGACGGGGACCACTGTGGAGTGTCACAAGACATTCTGAGAGACAGAGCACAGTCACAGAGCTTGCAATTGGTTAATTATTTCAACTGTTCAATTTTATAATTCCTTCTTTGCATTACTCTTCTACTATGTCTAATGTATATAATAAATTTTATTTTTGTAGAAAAATAAAACAGTATCTGTAGGATTCAATACCTGCCTCAGATCCAGGCTTCTCTTGGGGTCTTGGAAAGCATTCCCTGTAGGGAATGGTAACGCATGCTGCAGTACTTCTGATTCATGATTTTCTTGTCTTCCTTGTATCATGAAATTCTCTTTTCTTCTTTGTATCATTAAAGACTAAGTCAAACCACTCCCTTACTTTCCATTACCATCCACTGGAAATATCAGGAAAAGTTCCTGAACACTAGGATTGCGAGCCAGCCCCAGGTACAATGAGCTTTCCAAGCTGAAGTGGAGAATCAGCTGCCCTTGGAGGCTCCCAAGCTTTTCTGTACAAGCAACTTGCTTCCTGCTGCAGCTGGACTACACCTGGAACTCCAGAAGTGGTAAAACGCCATGTCTGAGAAAAGTGGCACTGGTGTACCCTTGGTGCCCAGAGGCAGCGGCCAGTGCCACTGACCTATGACAGGGTCATGCCTATTCACAGAGGAATGGAGGTGGTGACCATGGAAGTCCTCTGGTCTGCAGAACTAGCCTCCTGGGTAGTGTGTTTCAGGGCATCAGTGTGCTTTCCCTGCCCCACAGCAGATGCCCTGTGCCCAGGGAATGCCCGAGGAGCTGTGAACAGGAAAGGGCTGGTAGTGAACAAACTCAGGCCTCCTACAGAGCTGTGGGCCCCTCACTCATCTCCTCCCACTACTGGAGGCCAACGTTCTGTGGATAGGCTCACCACCTAGGAGGGGCGGGGATAGGGTGAAAGCCTCACTGAGAAGCAGAGTCTGTCCATTGCTTTATGAGGGGCAGGGTGCCTGCTGGTAGCGGAAGGGCCGGAGTAGGCTGGGTCCTCTGAGTGTGTGTGTGTGTGTGTGTGTGTGTGTGTGTGTGACATGTTGTGCTGTCTCCTACTTAACTATACCCTCAGTCCCAAATTAGGTCTCTTACAGACAACGATACCCCAATCCCAATTTCTAGGACTTTTAGGCAACCTGCAAGTCTTTGCTAAGGGGTCAATGATTTCTTGATGTCTAATTCAGAGGAATGGATAAAATTATATGAATACATTTTAAAAATCTGAATATCAATGTGGGCCAGGATAAACATGAGCAGCTATGTCTGGTAAGTTCTGCCATATAGGATCTCAGAGGGCGTCTGCCATAAGACACAGGAAAGGGAGTTCTGTGTGATCCACGCCTCCACCAGTCTTTCAGACCTTCCTTTTCCTGTACGGGCATTTAAGAAATATTGAATCTATTGTTCTTGCAATGATTCAAAATGATTTACCCATGATTCAAAATCAGTTTACACTGTCTGTGCCAACTCACACAACGACCTATGCTTCACGTTCTTTGCCTGCCCTGGAAGCACACATTGTTTTGGTCCTTTTAGCCAACCAAAATTTGTGCATGATAAATTTGCCTAATGGAGATGCTCTGGTCATACGTAGGTAGAAAATATTACCTAACATGTAAGAAGCTTTACAGACTTTGGGAACGTTGGCAAGCATTTTGGCCCTCCCCAAAATGGTGAAAAGCACTGAAATATTTTGGTAAGGCTGCACTAGAGAATGCTGGACTCAAAACCAGAAAGCAACTGCTCTTATGCATAGTCCACTGATCTTATGTGACTTCACTGATGTCTGCCTCTTGCTCCCAGTTAGCATGCACCCCAGAACCTCAGTACTGGGGAGCATATTGCGTGTCTGCGACCCTGCCAATAAGTCTGAGCTTGTTGTTCTCTGTGGAGTCCTCCTCGTGGAGTCTTCCTTTTGTGTATGTTAGATGGCCCTGTGACAAGCTATGTACTTTCTTCCTGTCCTTAATAGTAATTGTTGAATAGATGAATGCTTAGTAATTTGGTGCCACATTATCTGGTGGCCTTTGTGAGACCTGAAGATGAATGACCTTCTACGTAGGTTGGACAGCCAAGCTCACAGCAATAGTTCTTGGGCTCAATGTGGCTTTCAGGACTTTATCATCTGAGTTCTTCCGATCTGCTCTACATGGTCTGATCAGCTTCAAGGAGGCCAGGACTTCCCACAACCTGACTTCAGAGTTGAACAGCACATTAATGCATATTATTATCAGTTTATCTTTCAATAGCCACATCATGGTGTTGACTCTGGGCTTAGTATACATTCAAATCCCATTTCTAGCCTTCTAGCACTAATTCTTTGGCCTTTATTACCCCCATGACTTTATTTATAACATATGTTGCCTCTCAATTCTGTACCTCATTCAGGGAACTCCAGATTCTTATGTTGAACCATATATTGGTCATCTATACTTGGACAGCCCAGAGGGATGTCAAATCCTACACATCCTAAATTTTACTCTTTGTTTTCTCTCCTTAAACTGCTGCTGTCAGTATTCTGAACTCAAATAAATTGTGCCATCAAATAATGAGAGACTCAAGCCAGAAATCTGGATATCATCCAACTTAGGTTAGAGTACCATTAGGTCCTAAATCTCTCGGAGAAGACTTCTTCTGATAAAATCTCATATCAGGTAATCATGTATATTTTCCCTCTCTGCATATTTGAAGCTGGTCTAATCATAATGAGATCCTTGACTTTTCATGTCCAGCAATGAAATTGTCCTTAAAGCACAGTAAGAACGTGTCAGAGCTTGGAAGTTAAGTTACCTTCTGAAAAGATCCACAGTTACCTTTTTTTAAAATTTCAATTTATGACTTACCATTTTACTTGTGAATTACTACAAGTGATTTCTATTTATCTGGCTTTCCTACTGGGAGTAGGGTGGGTTATGAATAACTGTATACATGACGCAAAATCTCTCTTAATAACACCTTTTGCCTCTGGGTAGAGGGTGCTGTCTAATTCCCCATCTGTATGTAGCTCGTGAGTCAGTGTCCACTCTATTTTAATTTCCTTTCCTCCCTGAAACTCCAGACCCAGCTGCTCCCTAGTGCAACCTCTGTCACAGCCATCCCACTCACCCCCCACTTCCTACCTCAGTTATCCTGCTTTTATCCTCCATGTTTCCTTGTAGCTCCAAGACCTCATGGAGGGACCCAGTGGGGTTGAGACAAAACGCACGTGCACTGAGGGCCACAGCACACTTTCCTCACACCAGTTTTACACACTGATTGGATGTGCGCCTCCGAGCCTCACCTTCTCTGGATTGTTGGTGCCAGTTCTACAACTGTTGTTTGTTTGGAGGCTTCCTGAGTGGGTCCAAGACCTTCCCTAACCCCAAACTCAGAGAGAGACACCTCTGGTCCACTGGTGATGGGCTTGCTCTGCGGCTTCTAGGAGGGACCACGTGGTCAAACCCAGAATGGGGAGGACAATTCCAGGTGGGCAAGTTTTGATAAATATGGAAGGGGGCCATCAGATACATTGCCCATCTTCCTGTCACCCTATTAGTGGACCGTTCAGGGACATGGAAGCCTTTGGACAGCCTTACAAAAGACTTCCAGCCAGACCAGGCATGCAGCACGTATGCTGCAAGGGGTGTCTAACTGCGGGATGCCTCCACCTGTCCACCTGTGCACCCCCTCTCTCTGTCCCCTCCTCCTCCCCTTCTGCCTGGGATGTACCTGTCTCTTATTCTGTTGTCTATGGACTCTGGGAAAACTTACTGGAAGTATTGTGCAACATTTCCCTGACATTTATGAAAATGCACGCTTGCTTAAAGACCCTAAGCCTGCAAAGGCTTGTTGAAGCTTCGCCAGCAGAGGCCTGAGAGGACTGCTCTTCTGCTCTGGAGATGTAGGAGGAACTGCCGTGTGACGTTTTCAGTGTGGCATTTAATCAAGACATTGAATTTCTTCTTTCTTCTTCTTCCTCCTCCTCTTTTTCCCCTCGCATTTGTGATACAATCATCACTGATTTTCATAGAATGTCTCCTTATAGCTCTGGTATTTGCCATGGAGTCCAGCTTATAGAATTTGTCCAATGAATATTTTTAAGCCAATTCATGAATGAATGCAGGAATTAATGAATGAACGAATACGTGAGTGACGAATAAACGGAGTGCGTCTCATGCTTGGTCAAAGTTGATGGACACTGAATGATTTAAGCTGAAGTTAGCTGTGATCAGCATGCCAGCTCACAAAAACACTTTAGAAAGGGAATTCCCGTATTAAAGATCTTACTGTTTGCTGAATATTTAACTTTAGATTATTACTGGATGACTGCTGGCATAAAAAGCATAAAAAGCTATCTTCATTCATTCACTTCTTTAACAAATAGTTATTAAGCTCCTGGTCCGTGAGTCTAATATTAGAGTCCACAATATTCATCACTAGTCAGGTATATGGTTTGACCATATTTCCATCTTTTATTAGGCCTGGTAGCAAATTCCCACGGGATCTGTGGGCCATTGATGAAGTTTTCCTTTCTGGTCTGTTCATGACTCTTCATTGACGTCTTCACTCTCATTTCCCTAACGGGAAAGGCAGGCAGCCTTCCACATGCATGTCATCGGTTCACAGCCCTGAAGGTAGTAGTGCAGCTTTCTTGCCTCCCTGGATCTTACATTTTATGGCAGTCCCTGCACTTCAATACCAATTCAAAAATGGGCATAGTCTTACTTGAGCCTCTTCAAAAGAAAAACATACAGCAGAGCCATAAATACAAATGGAACATATTTAGAGAACCCACCAAGCGTGTAGGCAGTATTTAGTAAGACGTGGTAGTTGTCATTGCTGCTCATTTTGAAGCTACAGTCATAGAACTGGTTAGCACACAGGCTGGGGAGCATGCCGCAGAGCCCCGTGGTCTGCAGGGAGGTCACGAGGGCATGACTGCCCTTGGTGTGGGCAGAATTTGCTGCAGCCCCGGGAAGGCACCAAGCTGGCCTCTTTCAGGGAGGGCAGGATGGAGCTCGCACTACTTTTCTCTCCACCCAGGCGGCTTACGTGCGGTCACTGAGTCCCCATCCTGAAGATGACGTCAGCTCTACTGACACCCGCCGGAGAGGCCCCAGGACTGCCTGTCTGCGTCAGCTGCTGGACTCTGCTCGCACTAGCTGTGCAAGGTCACCAGATGTATGGCACTAGAGAGGTCCAACCGACCACACGTCATAAGATCTGCACTTCCTTCGGGCTGTTTCAATCAGCTTCAGCCTCGGGAAGAATGACTCAGTGGTGCTCCTGCCACCACAGGGATCCGCGTCGCATCTGGGTAGCTGTTCTGTGTGTGTGATGTATGATGTCTGCTTATAGAAAGGGGCACCTATCGATACAAATTCAATAAAGTGTGCCAAGTTCACCGTTTATAGGAAAGAATGCATGGAGCTGCGCAACTGCAGGCTTCGCATTCAGGGAAACCAGTAGACGCAAAACACCTGCCTTTCAGAGGCAAAGTTTACAATGTGAAACAAAGCTAAGGATGCTGACATGTCCCCAAACGATCCCCCTTTCTATCTTCAGAACTCGCACATAACCAGTTGACATGTTGACATAAGCACACACTCACAGGCTAATCAGTTTTCTGCGTGGTCTCAGTATCTCAGTGCAGCCAGGGGAACCTGAGCGCTCCCTGCATCCTGGAGACCCCAGAAGAGCCTCCCTGCGTCCCGCGTGCCGCACCGAGGCGGAGCAGGCGCTTTTGCTGAGGACGCCTGCGCACCTCGCTGCACACGGAGTCTGTGTGGTCTGCGTGGTTTTGCTCTTCTCTCCCTTCTGTAAGTTTTGGGCAGCCGGCTCTATGTCCTGCTCGGGCTGAGCAAACTAATGTCAAAATTGAGTCGGTGGCTGTTGCAACTCAGGAACTATTATTTGGTGGAATTCTGCATGGTGGCAGTGAATCTGGGCCTGGCTTCACATGCCTGAAATCTGAGCACAGAGGAGGCTGAGATAGGAGAATCACTGGGAGTCTGTGCTGCATAGCAAGACCCTGAACCAAATAAATAAATAATAAAAGAATAATTCAAAAAATGAAAATAAAAAAATAAAGCAATCTGAGGTACCGGATCTCAGGATATACCCTGAGGGGATTTCACTGACCTTATCAGACCCA
>NDGN011423980.1:0-11902 GCA_002564285.1 Tympanoctomys barrerae
CTAGCCTCTTTGCAGGGAGTTCTGCTGAAGGGTTCCTTGCTGGGCCTGCGCTCTGGGACTATAAAGGATCCCACGGCCTTGGTAGTCTCAGTGACTCGCCGGGCCTGCCCTCCTGGTGTATTGAGGATCCGGAGGGCCCCAGGTCGTCTCACTCACTTTAATTTTTAACTGCACCAAGTAAATTTAACCATTTTAGTAGATTTAAAGTTATTCCCTCCAAAATCTAAGGGGGCTTTTCTTTTCCACCACTAAAAACTATAGTTTCCCAATTGTTCTCTTTCTGAAGGACTTTTCAAATCAAGAGAAAACTGCTTTGGAGATTTTTTTGAACTTTTCCCCACAAATGAAAGCTAACTTGGACAAATAATACATTGCATAGATTTCTCTACAGATTATTTTGTAGCTGTAAATGCTACTTAGCCTATGGTTTAGAAATTGCCCCATGTACCAGTGAAGCAGTATTTATAACTAAAATTACAAGGAAACTTAAATACTAGATAATTATTGCAATTCCAAATAGTAATATTTGAGTGATATTAACTCATATTCCTGTCCTGGTTTTACCACTGATTACACTCATACCTTCTTAGGCTAATCAGTATACAGCTCTACATTCCCCTTTATAGTATGAAAAGCTTTTATTATCTGATAGTTGAGTATCTTGAAACGACATTCTCTCGCACTTATAACAGCAGAAAAACTTTATTCTAATCTTTTATATGATGTTCTGGTCTTTAATATATTTTGAGCTGAAGGTCCTTATCAAATTGTGCTTGACCCATACACACAAGGCTAGCTACTTGTCTTAGCCATTGAAAATAAGGTGTGAGAGATTTCATTTGTCTTGAAAATATGGAAAGTGATACTGCCATCCTGTAGATCTGAACTGTTCCACTCTCTTTGCTGACTGGGCTACTTGCTTAGGCTGTGATACTGGCTTATAGGACCTGCTCCACTACATACAAGGTAAAGGACAAGGTGAGTGTAGGTGGTGAAACTGCAACTTAAATGTTAACACAGCTTGAATGTAACTCATATGTGAAGTGGAGATGTAAGCCTACCACCAAAGAAATAAAAATTAATTTAATATAATAGTTTTTAATTTAAAATAGTTTATAGGATATTGATTCCAGAATTAGCTTTTCTGGATTCATATCCCAGTTCTTTCAGTTGTTGGAAGTGTAACCTTAGGATAGATATATATCCCCTCTCTTAGTCTCAATACACTCATTTGTACAAAGAGATAAAGAACTTTATATTATATGGCAATTGGAAGTTGAAGGGTTAGACAGGTAAACACACATATTATGCGTATTTACTACTCCTTAGCATCCAGCCAGTATTCAACATTCAATAAAAGCATAACTTATCATACTTTATATTATGAAAATATTGTGAAAGATATTTTCAAACTCAGTTCTATTATGATAAACTTGTGTTCAAATATGAACAACTTACAAAACATGGATATAAATTTGAAATAGAATAAATTGTTACTATTGGTGAAAATGAAGCAACAAGTTCTCACTTCTTGAAAAATATCAGAGGTGCAAATGTTCCCTTCAACTTCTCAAGGAGAAATGATTGGTGAAAAAACAAGACGATTGCTGAGGAAGGTGGAGAATAGCTGATCCACGTTAATGAAAGAAAGTGAGATGAAAAGAGACCCTGAATCAAAACTGCCAAGTGGATCCACAAAGAAAAGGAGAAGTAAGTACCATCTACTGGATGCCATTCAACCTGAGCTTACAGGTGTACACAAGGACTTTATTCAACTAGTTAATTTTACTCTATTTAAGTGTAGAATGTAAGCAACACATGTGGCATTTTACCAGCAGTTTCCTCACACTTCACTGATACCGTAATTGAATCATCAAAAGGTTGAATGGAATGTGTTTGATTTGTAACCTCAAAAGAAACATCATTGATCATTTTTCCCAACACTCTTTGCTTCTCATTGTGTTATTTTGCATTAGTATAAGTTAATGTTGCTTGGAAAATTTATTAAAAAAATCTAGCACTCGTCCTAACCTGCTTGGTTCATAATAAGGCCACTGGTGCTTACGAAAATGAAATCAGTTAAGCCTTCCAAAACTACAGATACAGACATTCTGATGAGATTCTGTCCATAAAAATCAAATGATTTCTATTTACTTACTTAAAATAATATACGTTGCAGAATATAGGTAAGTTTTAGTGGTCCTTTTTATTCTGAACCCTATTGAGTTTAAAACAGAATAGCCAATATTTGTCAGGTATTTTTACATTTCTACTTTTTATATGGCTTCTTAAGGTAGTCTTGGGTGGAGCCCATTAGCAATAAACACATGCAATTTGGGAAAGGTCGTCATGGCTTTCTGCAAAATAATGGTTTGTTCAGATTCTGTGGCTATAAAATATTCAGTATTTCTTTGTTAGCCCCCTGTGTAGGTGGTATATATTCTTTTCTGAGTCTCAGAACAAGTGAAAGGTCAAAGTCCTTGAACTGGTAAATGTAAACTTATTCAAAAAACCCCCAAATTTCACATATTTAATTATGATTAGCAAAGAGCTCTATGGCTTATAAGGTCCAGCACTTCAGAGTTCCAATCAGTTGTCTGAATTGCTGCCAAGAAGACATAACCTAGGGTTGGATGGACCAGCTAGCTCTCTAGCTCATGAAGCTATGACTCTGGACAGCACTCTGGGCCACTAGGAGCACTGCACATGAAAACTGGTGAGAAGCTGAGTCTGGTAGAGCAGCAATCACCACCTATTCTGTCCATGAGCAATAACAGACCGCCCAGACTGTTGGGGGACATATGGGAGAAACTACATCCATTCTGTTACGCATCTATTATGTACACCTTTGCATGATCCTCTCAAGTCTGCATTTTACTACTTTCCTTTTATCATGATTCCAAAAGGTAAAATCATTGATTAAAGATGTTACATGATGAGGCTCTTTGAACAGATTTCTAGAAGGGCCGGCCAGATAGCTCAGCGGACTAACGTGCCTGCTTAGGCAGAGTGCAGTGGTCAGTGTTCATGCTTGTAATTCTAGTGCTTGGGAGGCTGAAAACAGGAGAATCACTATAGTCTGATCTATGTAGTGAGACCCTGTAGACCCTGCAGACCCTGTACCAAAAAAAAAAAATTCTAGAGTGTATCATTCTCAGTGAATTCTGCACCACACTAAGTCTTTTGTTCTGTTTTTTAAACAATACTTTGGAGGTAACAACAGCCCAAATATGAGTGTGTAAATGAAACATGTTAATTATGGTTGCGTACTTCTAAAGAAAGGCATTTTCTTTTATTCAGTGTAAATTATAGCATTCACCCCATGGAGGGAGTCAAATGTCTGATCAACCTAAAATTTTGGTATCTAATTCTTTTACATGGTAAATTTAGGAAAAGGGAAATAGGTTTTAATCTCTTAATATTGCTACCTGTATTGATTTGTAGATTACTATATCTGAAACAATGCTTCTCTTCTACATAAAATTTATTGTCTTTCATTCAATTGGATATTATATGGTCTTTGCTTCAGATAAAGTGTGAATATAAAGAATGTCTCTATCTCCTCCATCTTTTGCTCCTCTGGTGTAATAGTTCTCAAAACTGGAGCTTATATGCATCTGTGTGCACCCAAGGGTACACACATATATGCACGTACACACTTATTTTTCATCTATGTTTTAGATATGAAACATATGAGTTATAAAAGTGGAAGATTTTAAAAGTGCAAGGTAATTATTTCTACTTTGCACTTCAAAATTTCTCTTCTTCGAATTGAGTAAATTGAGAAACAAAGAACGCAGACCTTTGGTTTCTGGAGGTCACGAGGCACATTTAAGGCAGAACAGAAAAGGTTGATGCTGTCTATATCCCAGGCTTCTTTGAACTGTATCACCCTTTCTTGCTTTATGAAGGTCTTTTCATGCCAGTGTGAAGGTATAAATAATTCAGAGAAACAACCAGTATCTAAATAAACATCAACCACTTAACATTATTATTATTATTATTATTATTATTAGTGCAGGGTCTCACTATGCAGCTCAGACTCGTAGTGACCTTCCTGTCTTTTGCCTCCCTAGTGCTGGGATTACAGGCATGCACCACCACGCCTGGACTCCATCGCTGACTCAGCACGCCCGGGGGGCGGGGCTGGCCTGGCATGCAGTGCCAGGGATCGAACTGTTATGTCTTTTATGACACTTGGAAACAAAGCAAAGATAGGACATTATCAATTTATTTGTTTATTTATTTTTTGGGGAGGAACCGGGGATTTATCAATTTATTTTTAATAACTTACTACTTTCCATATTTTTTCAGTTGGTGGAAAAGTTGTTAAAATATTGACATGAATTTGTTACGTCATTATATCCAGCTAAAGTTAAATTCTAAATCAGCACTACTGATTATGTGTTTCATACTAATGATTATTTTAAAATATAGCATAGTAATTTAAAAGGAATTTGTTAAAGTGAATGTTCAAGAACATTCATCCATGAATGTCTCCTTGTATTAATCAAGTTGCTCATTTATTTCCTTTCTTGCCATTTAAAATCAAGAACAGCTCAATACCAAATTGTTAAAAATGTACAGTTGTCTATTGCATTCTAGGTAGGAAGTTCTCCCAAGGACTAACTTTTGACATGTTTCTATAGCTTTCATATTATTTCTTTTTATAGTAGAAATATAAAGGTATATGGTAGATATATGTTTATTGTAGATATATATTCATGTTTCTTTTTATGGTAGATATACAAAGATTGATGGTAGATGCGTATTTATACTTAATAAAGGCTTTAAAGTAAAGGTTAGAGGAGTGATTAATGAATTGATTTGTATCATAATCACTGTATTTCTTATCTAGTTCTTCTACTGGACAATCAGATTAGCTACAACAGAGACTGTACCTTATTCACTATTATATTCTTTTTTATGTGTTTAGTACAGGATCTACAGGGTCTCACTACACAGATCAGACTCATAGTGATCCTCCTGTTTGCAGCCTCCTAAGTGCTGGGATTACAGGCGCGCCCGCCATCTAGGGCAGTTTCAATTGCTGTCTCAGTGTACCCTGGGGGCGGAGCTGGCAGGCAGGCCTAGGCATTGAACCATAGCCACTGCACTCTGCCTGAGCAGATCCTTTAGTCCACTGAATTATCTGGCCAGCCCACAGCTATATTCTTGATGGCTATTAGGCATCAAATACTGCTTGCCAAATGAACTAATGCAAGAGGTCTATTTTTATGTGCTTTCTTTTTTTCCAACTTTTATTTAGGTATATACCTCAAGTCTTCATCAGGACTGGAAGTTCTTTAGAGCAGGACTCACTCTGATGATCTGCTGTTTCATAGTGCTCAACAGAATGCTTGGAAACAAGTAGCATTTCAAAAGTATTAGTGAATGGACAAAATATCTCTTTTGAATGCTCTTTAAAAACTAGAGATTGATTCTATATTTCTGTCTAAATCACAATAGTAAAATAAAGTTTCATAAAAAGTTCTCAACAATTAGATATTCTTTTTCTTTTGTTGGTATCAGGAATTGAACTCAGGACCTTGCACTTGCCAGGCAAGCACTGTACCAATGAGCTATATCCTTGGTTTATTCACCCAATATATAAACCTAACATTTAACATTTTGATAATGAGATAGGTTTTCTTTCAAAGTAGTGAATTTCTGAAATCCAAAACGTATCAAAGGGGCATATTATTGCCTAGAAATTTCTATAATAGATGCCCTTATATTATAGAAATTTATTTTAGATAATGTGTTTATAATTCTAACACTCTTATTATAGCACCAGGTAATTACATTTCCCATTTCCATACTGAAGTATTTTTTATTGTAGAGGTAATAGCCCTCATTAAGTAAAATGGAAAAAATATAGAAAGGAGAAAATTGGCTCAAGTTCTAATACCCACAATTAACCACATTCAAAATTTTCATCTGCTTTTCTAATTTTAAGAAATATAATTGTATTCTTATATTTCATATATTTTAATTTTTTGCTTGAGGAGAAAAATACCTTATTGTATTTTATAAGCAAATGTAATTCCAAGTACTTTCCTAAATTTATTGACTGCCTTCTCTCACGAGAAGCTCATATATATATATATATATATATATATATATAATTCATCTCACAGATAGAGATGAAAACAATGTGTGTGTGTGCATGGGTTTACCTATATCTGTATTTCCAACAGCTTCTTCCTAACTAGTCGAGACTCCACAACCTTCTCCAGGAAATTAAATACAAAGAAATTTATAGCTGAATATGAAATAAAGTAAATTTTGTGCCCCTGATGGTTTGTACTATACATTTGAAGTCTTAAGGGCAAACTGTAGCATATCTGCAAGCTCCAATCTTTTCATCTTCAATAGTAAATGGCTCCTATAAATGTATAAATATTTACCATGTAAAGTTTCTTGGAGTATTAAAGGAATCAAAGCATTTAACATGATGGATAACTGTCTAATATATAAAAATGTTTTATTCATACTAGTTACAATTCTTATCACTGGGAAAATCTTCAGGGCAAATATTAATCCCAGATTGTGATGTTTGAGTTCTTTCTTTCCTTAGACTCAGTGAAATGGAAAACGATTATTTTTTGTATCAATAGTGATTTAGAAATCACCTAAACATTACCTTGTTCTACATATTCCTATCTTTCCACTTGAGCAATAGAAAAAATATTGGAGAACATGACCTTCTAATATTGGCTGCCTTCTCCACCTTTCTTCAGTTATTTGGAATTCTGCTTCTCTCCCTCTCTTTCCTCTCTCTCTCCTTCCAGTGCTTTTTCCCTCCCTCCCCTTCCTTCCATTCTACAGAAGTAGGATGTAACAGAAGTTTCTAGGCTACTCAAAGCTTGCAAACTATAACAGAAATGACCTGGCTGGATTTCTCAGAGCTACATTCATACTACAAGCACAGCATAATTATCCCATCAATGGTAAAGAGCCTTTCAGATTAAGGGAGAGAGCAAAAAGTAAGGGACAACAGTTCACAGTCTACATGCTGATAAGGAATCAAGAAGAGGTAGGAATTCAATTTGACAGAGGACAACTATTCCTTATGGCTATAAATATTAGAGATTACTTATGCCTTGAAAACAAAGATTGGGATTTTAAACTAGAGATTTAAATCAGTCAGTTTGTAAATGTAAAAGTTTAGCCATTGAAGAACTAGATTCACAGTAGTCAAAAAGTATTTATTAATTAAATTGTTAATTTTTTTGTATTTAGTACAGGGTCTGCAGGGTCTTACTACACAGATCAGACTCATAGTGATCCTCATGTTTTCAGCCTCCCAAATGTTGGAATTACGGGTACGTGTCACCACACCCAGTCTGTGGGGCCAGCATCACACTCCAGGGATCAAACCCTGGTCCCTGTGCATGTGTAAGCAGGCATTCTGGTCTGCTGAGCTATCTGACCAGCCCTAAATTATTAATTTTTAAATCTGAAATATTTTAGCAACAGCTTCAAACATTTTCTTTTAGTTGATATTTTTTATGGGAGTTAGATTGTTTCATATTAAATTAATTTAAAAGTTACCAAGAACTCTTTGGAAAAGAATTCTCTTCCATTTGCCATGTATGTAGGTGTATATGTAAAGGAAACTATGGTTAGTTTTAGTGGAACATGCTAGCAAATGAGATGAGATGTGAGAGAAATCACTAGTTTTTCAAGAATTCTAAAGGGACTCTGGTGGAAAGTTAGCTTAAAGGCTACAAATCACTGTTCCTTGGCAAGAGAATACAGAAAGGGGCTATGGTCTGTCTATGAAAATTAGATTTTTTTGGTGTTATTTACTTAAATGAGGAAATTTGGACCCTCTGGGATTTTCTCCAGAGTGACGCTGTCAAACAGTGATAGAGCAGTGATAGACCATCTCCTTGGCACTTACCATTTTTCTCTACAATTTCAAAACACTTATTTGGACTTTGGAGATGAATTTCTAACATTTTAGGATAGTATAAATAAGGGGTTAAAATGCAGAGTATCCCCAATACTGACTCATAAACAAAACAAATGAGAAAAGATTTGAAAGATTAGATTCCAATGTAGTATATATTTAGTAGCATCCTCATAGAGACTAGTACCTGAGTTATTATTTGTGTGTGATTACAGAAATGTTAATAAAAAGACTTTCAAGATATTCTAGAGAATATGAATACTATAAAGTGATAGTTTGCATATTATTGTGTCAAACCATGCAATTTAAGTAGAAAATTATTGTAAGATGATATGCGTTGACTCAATAGAGACAATAAAATATGTTAATAATAGCTACAAGCATTTTAGCAGTTTATCTAATAACATAATTCCTTATGACTCCAACAATTTTGTTTTTAAAAGAAAGAGGTTCTATGTTTGACAGCCTAAGATTACAAACAAAAAAACCATACTGTGTAACTAAATTCTAGTTCGTTTCAGATCATTCCATTCTCTAAATTCCAGGCATAACTTTAGCTATCTTTTGATGTAATATGCAACAGCTTGTTCCAAAGAGCATAAAACTATGGATGAGAATTATGTATTGAGGGACAGGTCCTATTTTTCTCATCCTTGCTCTGTCTCTCCCAAATCTGGATTTCTATTGAGGTATAGTTTTTCTTTAGAAAAAGTTTTACAGAACAGTACTTCTGGAGTTCAGAGCTTGAAATTTGCTCAATCAAATGTGTTCTTCCTTTTCTGGTCTGTCAAGTAGGTATCTTGACAAACGGGAGAAGTTCAAGGGCTATTTATTTAAGTAATATTTTCCTATGTTCACACAAAGTAAATATTTAAAAATACATATTTATATAAATGTATGCATGATAAATATCTTGTTATGTTTACATGGTTTATATGCAGTTTACTAAAGTATAAACATAAATAATGACACGTCAATTATTGTCTCTCTGCTTAAACTATTCTAAGAGTTAGTATAGTTTTGAGATTTAATGTCTAACAAACTTATGTAAGTTATAACAAAACATTGTTTTCAAAAACTTAAAGTATTGACACATTTAAAAGTATAGACACAAAATTAAAGTATTGACACATTTGATTTTGTGTTTTTTAAGTAATAAATTTCATTTTTTGAAGCCTCTCATTAGTAATGGAAAACTTACTGCAGTAAGCAGTTTCCTTTAACAAATGACAACAGAATCTGGAAAGAAAATGTCCGAAACACTCTTTGTCCACTGCAGTGAAGGGTTGCACAGAAACACCCAGAGCAGTCCAGTAAGCACAGGATCATTTGTAGGGCACAATTTTCAGCTTCAGTATGTATGTTTATTCTAGTGGGACAGGAAATGTTGGGTCTTAAATGATCGAAGCTATCTCATCCTTGGAGAAAACAGATCTGCTATCTGTTTTAATTATAGAGATGAAACTATTGTGACTGTTCTAAAGATTCAAAGTCTTAAATTGAATGTGGTAAGCATATAACAGTATAGTATAATCTAATACCTTTGCTCTAAGTTATTAGTATTATGCCCTCAGAGTCTAATACTGCTCAGTAGATACTCTGATGCCTTTGATGGGTGCCAAAGACAAGTCTATGCTTAAATGAAGTCTATGAATTATTTAAAAGGTTGACACCAGCCTAAAGACTTTCAGGCTTCCCAGTGTGCTGTATTCATTTCTAGTTTACCAGAGTCTAGCACAATGACTGATCAAAAATACACTAGTTTACTAGAGTCTAGCACAGTGACTGATCAAAAATACACTCTCAAGTAGCATGTCACAGATTTCAGAGAAATTGTGAGTGTTATGATGTAAGTTCTAAGATGTTATTCTTTGCTTAGTTATAGTGGCATGGGGTGTTTTAATTGAAAATATAGTTTTAAAAGACTTTAATGGGAAAATATTTGGAAATATTTCTTATTCATATTTAGTCTTTAAAATATATTTGAAACAGAAGCAAAGCCACACTGAAAATTTCCTGAAGTCAAACGCCTATAATACTAATAGTCTATTTTATCCCAAAATGGTAGGTCTGATCATGTCTTCTGATTTACCCTTATTCAAGTTGCCAACTTTGCCTGAAACTGACAGTTTTAGTACTTAATTAACTGCATGAAAAATTTCAGAAAGTGAATTGTTTGGCTGTACGCCTGTAGAATGTCTTGGTGTATAATTTTCTTTGTAGTAATGCTGTGTTCTATGGTTATAGGGAAATGATTATGCAAACACTAATTTTTCTAACAGATGTTACATGGATGAATAAATAATATTTGAACATATGATAAAGATATTACATGCATGTAAAGTAATGGCAAAATAAGACAACTATTTGAAAAGCCATTAAAACACCTATTATTGTGATTTTTTAAAAATTTATCTTAAAATCACCTATCTTACAGATGCCAGTTATGTTTTCTTTTTTCCAATTTCATGTTTCAACATCTCATATCTAAGACTTGCATAATTTGGATTAAAATGCATATTTGAGGCATGGTTGTGGGCATACTTTAGACAATGGTAGGTGTTCGCATTGGATCAGTGAATCAATGAATGAATGAAAAGAGGGTAAAAGTTTGGTTGAAGCTGGTGATTACCATTCCATTCTAAATAGTCATTGGTAAGAAAGCACAATAAAAGAGATGTCAACATACAAAGGCAAAGTTTTTCTCTGTGTTTAGAGGGAAAGTTCAACTTATATTCCCCTTTCATTATTGAAAACTACACACATATCTTTCTACATACCATTTTTTATCTTTCTACATTGTAAACACAGTACTTGTGATCTTTCAGTAATGTTTTGGTTTTAAATCACAATCTTTTGTATTACTGATTCATCTTTTTAAGTTTTTCTATGGTTTGCTGCACTCCTTTGGCCTTAGGCAGAGTAATACAATGAGGATAGGGTAAAGGAGACTATAGCCAATAGGGAACGTAGGTGATGGACAGGACTTTGCATAGATAGATAATGAGAATAATGAGAAAGCTTCATGATCGCTGTTTACAGTACGCCAAAACCTCAGTCAAGGCCTGACTGAGATGGAATAAAATTAGAAATGAGATAAAATTATGAAAGCACTTTATTTAATTCTCTGGAATGGTTCCCTGACTTAGGACAGGTGTGCTAATTATCCGGCTAGGTTTGGGATGGGTGGACAGACTGTAGTATATGAATGTTATCCTTTAACTTTATAATGCAAATGTCAGGGATGACAGACAAAAGACCCAAGAGAGCTTCTACAGTGTAAAGCCTTGATTGTTTATGTCTAAAGCAGAAAATGCTTAAAAACACAAGGGCACTTATGTGCTTGGTATGACACATAACCTCTGTATCCTGGTCATGCAGAAATCCTTGACAAACTAGATATAGTACCAACTTGTTTAAGCAGTACACTTTAGACAAATCAGTGTACTGAAAAACCACTGAGGAAAAGGGTATTCTGACTCTTCACTTTGACAATGTTATACACAGGAACCACAGAGAACCAAGACTTTCTTGCATTGTGGATAATATAGGAAGCTTCCTCCCCCCCCCCTTTTAGCATATGGAGTCTATTCCAGTAAACATAGGCAGGAGGATCTCACACAGTGTGAGCTGAAGCAACAGGGCTCTGTAGCACCACGAATGTTGGAAAACCCAAAGATCAGCTTATGGTATGAGCATTGAAAGTCCACAGTCCCTTTTGGTCTGCTGTGCCAGGCGAGGGTCTACAACAAAGAGGAAATGCCACAACTGTGGATGTGGAGGACCTGGCTAACAATTAATACTCAGTAAATAGCCCATTAAATAGGATCAAGTCACTCTAGCCTCAGCTCTAATGATAACTGTTATTCTTTAATGCACTTTCACAAAACAAGGATGATAACATTATTTTCCTCCCAGAACTACAACAAGTATGAATTGGGATGATACCTAGAAACACATTTTTTTTTTTTTGTATTTTAGGGA
>NDGN011423985.1:0-12025 GCA_002564285.1 Tympanoctomys barrerae
CCCTGGCAAGTGCAAGGGCCTGAGTTCAATCCCTGGTTCCGCCAAAAAAAAAAAAAAAAGAACTAAAGAGATCCTTAGATGGTGGGTAGCATGGTGGAGGGCAGGCAGAGCAGGGCAGGGCCCTGGGGTTGACTGAGCAGAGGTCAAGGTAGGAGTGAGGAGGACCAGGCTTCACCTAATGAAAGCAAAATAGCTAGAGCTAGAGGCTGTGCACCACAGGGCTCTAAGGCTACACAGTGCCTCTGGGGGCCAGGGACCTGGTGTGAGTCTGTACTGTAGGGTTTGCTGTATGCTGGGGCCAGCCTGCCTCTCTGCTTTCTCTGCAGCCTCCAGGCCCTGAAGAACTTCCTTGTTCCAGTGAGGGCAGCCGTGAGAACTTGTTGCACCAGGCTATACAGAATTCTGGCATCGTTCTTGAGCGGGTCACTGGGGAGGAGAGTACCCTTGAGCCAGTCCCAACCTCTGGGTCTAGTCCTCAGCCCCTGGGAGATGGACCTCCAGAACTCCCACTATTGGAGGTTGAGCAGATGGAGACAGTAGGTGTCTCATCTTGGCATCCTCCTTCTGGGGGCTGGACCTGGGAGTTGGATTACAATGATGCCTGTGCTCCCTGTAGTGGGTAGTAACTCTGCTTCACTACCTTCCCTGGGATGATGAGGGAGCTGGCCAGGGTGGGTCTACTGGTCTTATCCTTGGTGTGCCAGAGGCACAACTTGCAGTGAGTGCTGGAAGCTTGTTTGTGGTCCCCCAGCAGGTGTCCAGTGAAGCTTCCACTGTGCCTAGGACCCACCCATGTCCTCAATGCAGTGAGACCTTCCCAACAGCAGCTACTCTGGAGGCTCACAAGAGAGGCCACACAGGTAGGTGGTATAAGGGCAGGTAGGTCCATGGACAGTGAGAGACCTGGGGGCAGCCAGGATGGCTGGTTCTGCAGTAGGTGGCCACATGTGCTGTGGGTGGCAGGCCTGGCTGATGTTGTATGTGGTCCCAGGGCCGAGGCCGTTCCCCTGTGCACAGTGTGGCAAGGCCTTCCCTAAGGCCTACCTGCTCAAGAAGCACCAGGAGGTACATGTGCACGAGCGCCGCTTCCGCTGTGGGGACTGCGGGAAGCTGTACAAGACCATCGCCCATGTGCGTGGCCACCGGCGTGTCCACTCCGATGAGCGGCCCTTCCCTTGTCCCCAGTGTGGCAAGCGCTACAAGACTAAGGTGGGACCCTGGTGTCTGACTAGTTGTGTAGCCCTGGGGCCACATGGACCCCTTCTATCCCTGCCTCCCCCATCCTCAGCCTGCTCAGTCTCTGCTTCTCAGGCCCAGCAGTGGGTGGGGATAGCCTTGGTCTGCTCTGGCTGAGACCAGGCTGGCATGGACTGGTGTCCACAGAATGCCCAGCAGGTGCACTTCCGGACACACTTGGAGGAGAAGCCACATGTTTGCCAGTTCTGCAGCCGAGGCTTCCGGGAGAAGGGGTCTCTCGTGCGGCATGTGCGGCACCACACAGGAGAGAAGCCCTTCAAGTGCTATAAGTGTGGCCGTGGTTTTGCTGAGCATGGCACACTCAACCGGCACCTGCGTACCAAAGGTCTGGGCCAGTGGGTGGTGAGAGGCATGAGGGCTGGGGGCTTGCTTGGTCATGACTGAGCGTCCCTACTCGCAGGAGGCTGCCTAGTGGAGGTGGAAGAATTGCTGGTGTCTGAGGAGAGTCCTCCAGCAGCTGCCACTGTGCTGTCTGAGGATCCCCACACTGTGTTGGTAGAGTTCTCATCTGTGGTGGCTGACACACAAGAGTACATCATTGAGGTGGGTGTGGAACTGGTGGGGCTAGGACAGGGCCCAGCGTGGTCCATACTAACTTCTGACCACCTGTCCAGGCCACTGCAGATGATGCGGAGACCAGTGAAGCTACAGAGGTTATTGAGGGCACCCAGACAGAGGTGAGGGGTCTGGCAAGGGTGGGAGGCTGGTCTGGCCCCTTGAGCAGTCTCTTGGGCTGAGCTGTGGTTCCTGCAGGTGGACAGCCACATCATGAAGGTGGTACAGCAGATTGTGCACCAGGCCAGTGCTGGGCACCAGATCATTGTCCAGAATGTGACCATGGACCAGGAGGCAGGGCTGGGCTCGGAGGCAGCCTCTGCAGACACCATCACCATTGCCACCCCTGAGAGCTTGACAGAGCAAGTGGCCATGACACTGGCCTCAGCTATCAGTGAGGGTACTGTGCTTGCAGCCCGCACAGGCTCAAATGGCACTGAACAGGCCACTGTGACAATGGTCTCATCAGAGGACATCGAAATCCTTGAGCATGCAGGCGAGCTGGTCATTGCTTCACCAGAGGGCCCACTTGAGGTGCAGACAGTCATCGTTTAGCACGGGGCCTGCAGGATCCCATTGGGCTGGGGCAGCAGCAGGGGCAGAGGTAAGGATCCTCAGTGTCCACCCATGCCTACCTGGTCTGGTAGAGAAGACAGCTGAGACTTGCAGGCATCCAAAGGAGATGGTGTGTAAATACGTGGAAGTTTTTTGTTGCTTTACAATAAAACATGAAAACTTGGAGCTTGTGATGTTGGGAAGTGGCCTTTGGAGGTGACTTCTGGCAGCACCTCCTGCCCAAGCCACACTTGTTCAGATCCCTGGCCACCAGCCCAGGAATATTCTCAGCTTTGGCGGCTCTTCTGGCTTATGGGTGTCTCTGACATGTTGACAGGTAGCCTCTTGCTGCTGTTCTTTCCAGCTGAGATAGGACTCCAGCTTCTCTAGGCCTATGGGGTTGGGGAAATGCTCTGCTTTCCAGCCTCCTACCTTGGGCTGCCATGGGTTAAAGTTTGAGGCTGAGACCGAGGAACCTCAAGTTGAATAGCCACAGCTTTTCACTGAGGTGAGGACAGGTATAGGCAAAGCAACAGGGGATGTCGGACCTGGAATAGGACTAGTCTTTCCTGATTGCTTATTTTCCCAAGAGGATGTGGCTCAAGGAGCAGATTCTAGGTGACCTACTTTCTGGGGAAGTGGAGATGAGAATAAGGCCTGGGCCATGGATGTGACTGCTCCTTTTCTGAAGTCCTGAGGCTATCCTTAGGGGGCCTCCAGGGGCTTCCTAGGTGGCTCTGGAACAAGCCTGGAACACTAAAGTTGGCTCAGGACATCTGTCCCTTGCTTTCTGGGGTTTCTATGAGAATGGGAGCTAGTAGTTCTGCCCTATACTCGGAGGCGGGACCCAGGGGAGCCCTGCCCCTCCCTGGAGCAGGGCCTCAAATACCCACCCACCAGGCCTTGCATCATTAGAGCTCCTGCTGGGCCAGGACAGACCTCAGGTCCCCAGTAGGACCAGTACCTCAGAGCCTCTGCCACAACTTAATCCACTTCTCAGGTAAGTCTTGAGACTGGGTTGAGCTGGAGGCTGGCTGTCTGGGAACAGGATTCCTGTATTTAACTTTACTTATGCAGTAGAATCTCCATAGGTGGAGAGCCTGGTGCATCATTGGGGATAGAGAGGGCTGGGCTGACCTGGAGAATGTAGGAGTGAATGTGTTTTTTCCAAGGCCAGTGCTGGGGGCAGACCCAGCAGACTCCGGCAGGGTGTGGTTGGGTATTACTCCCAGGTTGTTCCTGACCCTTTCAACTCCTCAGCTTCTGCCATGGGTGGGCGTGGCACCCTGCTGGTGGCAGTCTGGGTGCTGGGGTTTGAGGGGTCTGTGGCGCTGCGCATTGGAGCCTTCAACATCCAGAGCTTTGGGGACAGAAAAGTGTCGGACCCAGCCTGCGGCAGTGTCATCGCACAAGTAAGACCAGGAACACAGCTTGGGGTGTGGGGGCAGACTGGGATCCAGGGCATGTTTGACAAGCTCTTCGACCTAACAACTCCTCCCCCAGATCCTGGCTGGCTACCACATCATGCTTGTGCAGGAGGTGCGGGACCCAGACTTGAGTGCTGTCACAGTGCTCTTGGAGCAGATCAACAGGTGTGAACACAATTCCTGTGTGAACCCTCAATCTTGATAGTTGTCTCAGTGTAGCACTTGACACAGAGCTTGGCCCTTCTCTTCACAGCGAGTCCAAGCATGAGTACAGCTTTGTGAGCAGCAAGCCACTGGGTCGGGACCACTACAAGGAGATGTACCTATACATATACAGGTGATATCAGGGGCCTGCAGGGAGGGGCATGCAGGGCCCAGGTGGCAGGCTCAGTGGACCACCAGGCCTCTGCTCCCAGGAAAGATGCAGTGTCGGTTGTGGAGACATACCAGTACCCAGACCCAGAAGACATCTTTAGCCGGGATCCTTTTGTGGTCAAATTCTCCGTCCCCAGCTGTGGTGAGGTTGGCTCCAGTCCTCCCCAGTCCCTATCTTCAAGGGTACACTTGGAAAGCTCTCCTTTCCTCAGCCCCCCTCCCCCTCCCTGTAACACCTCTCGCCCTCGCAGCTGCCAAAGAGCTGGTGTTAATCCCACTGCATGCAGCACCTCACCAGGCTGTGACTGAGATTGACGCCCTTTACGATGTGTACTTGGATGTGATCAACAAGTGGGGCACTGATGTAAGCTCACTACCCAGTTCTTGGTCCCAGAGTCCCACTGGTGCATGCCAGGGGTTTGGGTCACCAAGCCAGTCTCAGACCTCAGTGGCACCCACAGGACATGTTGTTTCTGGGTGACTTCAATGCGGACTGCAACTACGTGCGGGCACAGGATTGGGCAGCCATCCGCTTGCGTAGCAGTGAAGTCTTCAAATGGCTCATCCCTGACAATGCCGACACCACGGTGGGCAACTCGGATTGTGCCTATGACCGCATTGTGGTGTGTGGTGCCCATTTGCGGAGGAGCCTGAAGCCCCATTCTGCAGCTGTGCACGACTTTCAAGAGGAATTCGGCCTAGATCAGGCTCAGGTGTGTGGGAAGAAGTCCTGTCTGGGCCTTGCTGGCACAGACTAGGAGGAAAGGCAAGGATACTGTTTCTGCTTCCCTTGCAAAATGCTTATAGCCTAAGGTCTACAGACCTTCAGCCTGTGCCACCAGGGTGTTTGCTGGGTCCTCTGCTGTTCCCACAGACACCAACTGTGGACAGTAATGGGTGGACACCTAGGCCTTACTGGTCCCCTTCCCATAGGGGCAGTGGTTTGTGTATAATTATTGGACCCAATTATACTACAGGACTGCTTAGGCTCTGCTCCTTCTCTTTTCAGGCTCTTTCCATCAGTGACCATTTTCCTGTGGAGGTGACCTTCAAGTCCCATAGATAGCCCGGAGATCTGGCCAGGAATGTCATCTAACTTTGGCCACAAAATGTGGCACCATTCAGGTGGCAGGCAGGCTGTTCTCCCGGGAGGATGCAGGGCAGGGTCACCTGGGCAGGAACATGTCCATGGACACATTCTAGGGACTACTCAGAGCCTCAGTTTCCCTATCTGTAAGTAAGGCTAACACTACCTACCTCTCAGGGTTGTTGTGAGGAGTAGCTGCAAATGGTGCTCTGTGCAGTACTTCCCAGTCTCTGCCTAATAAACAAGGTGCTCTCAGCCAGGATCACACAGGTTGGCTCCTGTCTTAGGACCCTGCCCTTCTGGGGTACAAGCCTTGGATCTACCACTCAGTGGGCTGATGATCCCAGCCCCCTTAGGGAACACAGAGAATCTGTCCTCCCTACTTTTTATTCTGGTGGGAACTTGAAATCTTCTGACTGTACTAGCTCCAAAGGCAGCTCAGAAACTCCCCATTCTTTCTCCTGCAGCTGCAAGTGCTTCCAAGAGCCTGCTCCATTAGTGTAGCTGGCATGGTACTGCATCACACAAGAGCTTTCCGGACCTTGATAGATTTCAAAATAGGCTTTTACATTCATCCTGGCACTAGAGACCCCCAGGGGACTTTCTGAATTAGAGGTCCTGCCTCATTTAGTTCTACAAAGGGAAGTCGGGGAACCTGGCCACAGGTCCTCAGTCAGTCATCTGCCCTGGGACTTTTGGGGAGCTCCTCAGCATGGGCAGGCTACTTGGAGTCTCTCCCATACCACACATATGGCTCAAGGCTATAAGGTTCTACCCAGAGACTGCACACCTTGTCTGGAGAGGTCTGTGTGGTTTCCTCTCCAGAAGCCCTGGGTTGGGCGAGGACCTGCTGGAGGGTAAGCCTCTGTGCCTGGGGTGAGCCCACTACCTCAGGAGCAGAAAGAAGCAGTTTCATGGGCACAGGGGTCTGATGAGATTTCCAGATTTTGAAATAGTTCAGCTTGGGCAGAATTTGGAAACTGGCCTAAATTATATGGAAGAGAGGCTTTGTTTCAAGAGGTTAGACAAAATTTGGTTTTTCCAAATTGTTTCTAAAATTAAGATTCAGGATTTTGGCAATAGTGCATGCCTTGGACATCTAATGCTCTGGGGGCTCCCTCTCTATGCTGCCAGGATCTTCTGAATAGCTGTGTACTCCATCCAACTTAGCAAGCATGGTGTCAAAGTTTTTCTCTGGAGGTGAGGTGGGGGTTGGGGGAGGGTCCTGTGAGCCTTACTTGGTCTTTAAAGTCTCCAGTAATCAAGTAGCCAAAGGCTAGGTATGGGACAGCCTGAAGACTTTATTCATAATTCTGCTTTGGGAAAGGAGACTGATTTTGTTTGGGCCCACAAGGACCTACCTGCCATTAAATCCAAAAATTTAGGCACTGCTCTTCAACCCTCTTGCCTTCCCACAAGGCACAGAGGCACTTGGGGTTACAGTGGGGCCTTGGGATACTGGGACACAAGAGATGGCACTCCTTAAGATCAGAAAACAGCTGAGTGAGTTGAAAATTACCTTGTTTACAATCCCCTTTGGACCACAGCAAAACCTGTAAGGCAGGTAGCTTTGCCTTAGGATTTCTTTTGTTTGAGATTTTCTAAGTACATCTGCAGGGACTTCTGGATGGAGTCTCTGGAAATGAAGCTGACAAAGTTCTGGATGTCTGCTTCCCGCTGTTTGATCAGGTTGTCTGTTGTGGCCTTCCGCATCATGCTCTTGGTCAGCTGCCGAGCATGGTCTAAAGAAAATGAGGTCCACCTATGAAAACCCACTTGCCCAGACAGTGGGGTCATTCCCAGTCTTTCTCAAGCATTCAAACAGAAACTTGGGTAGAGAACTTAGAAAATATGTTAAGGCTAAAGTCTCCTATCCCCACTGTTCACTGATTTCCCTGAAAACCATAGGGTGACTATAAAAACTGCCTTTTTAAATATTTTCACTAACTTATATTATTGAAAATATCCTCATCAAACATTCATCTGTATCGGGCCCAGAACTGGCTTCCCAAGAGAAGATGCCAAGGAGGAAGATATAAACAGTTTTCACCCTTTTTTGAGATAGGGTACTCACTGTGTAGTTCAGGCTGGCCTCAAACTCATGGCAATCCTCCTCACCCTCTCCAGTGCTGGGATTATAGGCATGTGCCACACCTGGCTGTATTCACCTTTCTTTAAATTAATTGGAAAAATCTGATAGGTTGGGCAAGGTGGCGCATGCCTGTGATCCCAGTACTAGGGAGGCTGTAGGCAGGAGAATGAATGATCAAGAGTTCAGAGACCAGGCCGGGGAGATGGCTCAGTAGAATAAGCACTTGCCTGACAAGCACAAGAGCCTGAGTTCAATTCTTGGTTCTGCTAAAGAAAAAAAAAAAGTTCAGAGACCAACCTGGGCTACAAAGTAAGCTCAAGGCCAGCCTGACCTGGATAACGAGACCCTGTCTTAAAAAAAAGGTAGGGGGGAGGGCTGGGGAGATAGTTCAGTAGAATAAGGACTTGCCATTCAATCCCCAATCCTGAAAAAAAAAAAAAATTGTGATTAAAAAAAATGACACTTGCTGGGTATGGCAATGCAGATCTATAATCCCAGCATTTGGGAGGTTGGGGCAGGATTGTCTCAAATTTGAGGTCAACCTGGGCTACAGAGTTTAAGGAGAGCCTGAACTATGTAGCAAGTACTTGTCTATTAAAAAAAGAAAAAAAGATGACAGTGAAGCTTCTGTGTTTCTACAGTCTTACTGGGGCATGGTCATACTCCTGTGTTCCCTGTGGCGCCTCCCAGTTCAACAGAGACCTTGTGACCTACAAGACTGACAATGTTCCTGGTTCTTCACAGACAAAATCTATCATTGTTGATATGATCATTTTGTTTCTATAAACAGATACTCAAGTTTCCAACTGTCCTTTTAGAGGATTCCCAGAAAGATATGTTCAAGTCCTAACCACCTCCCTAGAGCATGTAAATGTAGCTTTATTTTGGCAAAAAGTTCCTGCAGATGTAACTAAGAGATGAAATAATATTGGATACAATAAAGCCTTCATCCAATGGCAGGTGTCCTTTGAAGTGAAGAAATTTGAGGCAGACAGGGGTACACATAAGGAGGCAGAGGTGAGCAGTATGGCCACAAGCTGAGAGATGGAACCAGTATAATCTGGAAGAGTCAAGGGGACCTTCCTTCAGCTTTGGTGGCACCTTGAATCTGGACCTTTGGTTTCTTAACTGAAAAGAAAATTTCTGTGGCTTTCAACTACCCAGACTAGTGCCTTGTTATGGCACCCCCTGCTGGTGAGGCTGTTCTATGCATGGTTGAGTTTCTTTGATTTTTTGGTTCCAGCAATTGAACTCAGGACTTTGCACTTGTGAGGCAGATGCTGTGCTGCTCACCTATATCCCTGGCTTCTATTCTGTGCATATTTATTTATGGCTTCCACAGAATCTTCATGTGGAGAACTTCTGGTATCACTAGGATGGATCATTGGGCTAGGGAGGATTCCCTTTTTTCATGGATACCTGCTAATGCCCATCTCCAAGCTTCTCACCTGGAATGGCCAGCCACTGAGTCATCACTGAGAGTGCTGTGCTGTGTACCTGGTCCTCCGGAACCACCTGGTCCACCATGCCCACCTGAAGGGCCTCTGCTGGTGGGAAGAGAAGGCCCAGCTGCAAGGCATGTTCCGAGGCTCGGTGCCCAATGGTGTTCACAAGAGTGTCTTTGAACCTAGAATACAAATGCTTGTTCACCTTTGGCCTCCGGGGCTCCCAGCAGGTACTGTTTAGTTTAGGGTGAAGTGCAGCCTAGGCCCAGCCCCTGGCCTTACCAGAAGGGGGCGACGATGCCCAGCAGAGTCTCATTCAGTCCTATTTTGTACCTTGGGTTGTCAGCCAGGACCCGGTAGTCACAACTGAGGGACATCAAGCAGCCTCCGGCAGGGGAAGCTCCCTGCAGGGAAGACATGGTCTGGAGGTGCCACTGGTTCCAAGTATACCCCAGACAGCAGGGGTCAGGGTGGAGCCCAGGAAGAGTGAATGAGTAAGCATGAGCTCTTGGGAATACCCTGAAGCTCCACTGCCTAGAGTATGCACTCACAATTCGGGCTGGGTGTGCACAATGAGTAAAAGGACTGTAAAGAAGGAACCTCTCCCCCAACCCCATTTCAAGAAGGGTTTGGATTTGCCTATCAACCTGGGGTCCCTAAAGACAGGATTATCAGCATTTGGAGGCCAGAAAAACCTCCTGTTGATGATGGTAAGTTGCTTTTCCTTTAATAGTTTTCATCTCATGCTACTGCTCCAAACAAACACAGGACCCCAAACCATCTGCAGCAAACCCCAGCAGGATGCCCTGGGAATACCATACCATGTCTTTAGCCCTACACTGCCCTAAACAGACAGCAGATCATCAGTGTCTCCTCTTCAGCATCCCTGTCCTATCTCACTTTGTTATTTCAAATGAAGCCCTTAACTTCCTTTTTTTTCCAGAACCAGGGATTGAACTCAGGCCATTGCTCTTGCCAGGGAAGCGCTTATTCCACTGAGCCATCTCCCCAGCCCAAGGCCCTTAACTTTCATGTTATCTCTTTCTTCTGCATTCCAGTGACATGTAGCTTTTCCTGGCTATCTGCTCAGAGCAGAGTTCCAGAGCCCTGACTGTCCTTTTTCCAGCTTCTTGACTTTTCTATGTCTGGCCAGAGTAAGGTTCCCAAGAAGCAGACCTGGTCTACCACCTGCTCAAGGCATAGCCTCTTAGCCAGGCCAGGCCCTTGTCTCCACCCACTGGCTCTTTTGTGTGTCATATGTCTGGCTCGGGGCCGGGGAGATGGCTCAGTGGAATAAGTGCTTCCCTGGTAAGCGCAAAGGCCTGAGTTCAATCCCCGGTTCCACCAAACAAACAAAACAAACAATATGTCTGGCTCAGGCTGGTGTCTGCCCATGCCCCTGAGCTGGTCTCAGAAAAGACTCCATGGGGTAAAGACACTCACATTGATGGCAGCAACCAGGATCATGTTGGACACATAGAGCTTCAGCCATAACTCCTGTACAGCCCTCCAATATTCAGCATAGTGTGCTGGGTTCTTCCCGCACATCTCCCTCAAGTCCAGGCCAGCTGAGAAGATGCCAGGAGAGTTCTAGGAGAAGAAGCCAGGGCATGGTGTTCATCGGAGTCCATTTCATCACCAGGCATAGGGTTAGGTTTAGGGTGCAGGTCGCTGCCTCTCTGAAGCCCAGAACTGGGGACTCCAAGGACATAGTCTAGACCTCTCTGACCCAGCCTCCACTTCTCAGGACAATCTTCCCTTTCCAGTTTTAAACTGGAAAAGGCAGACAGGTGCCTGTTCTCTGCACACCTGTGTACACTGCTGCATGCCCAGTTCTCTCTCTTGCTCTTTTTTTTTATGCCCAGTTCTCTGTCATCCAGGCTGAGAACTCTGGTACAATGAGGACTCTGGAGACCCAGGAACAGGTACTTTCATTTATAGAGAATCAAATAAAGCTAAGAGGTGTGGGGGTAGAGGAATGATCCAGAAGACATGTCCCTGGTAGATAACCAGGTCCAAACACAGCTACCCAGGAGGACCTGGGAAGAGCACAGAAGAGGCACTGCCGGGCTGTGGGAAAGGTGAGCAGGCCAGTGGGATGCAGTAGGTGAGCACCAAATCCTGGATATTTGGTTAAAGTGCTGCTGGCTAGGAATGCAGCCCAGAGAGAACACCCCATACCCATGTTCCCATGGGCCATGATGTCTCCACTATTTCCATCCATGGTGGAGTTCCTGGGACTTGTTACACCTATCCTGACTCCCAGGAACGCATAGGGATGGGTGTTTGCCCCATGCTGTTTGCAGCCACAAGGATGGACAACAATCTCATGTGTGGAGGCTCAGAACAAAGGCCTTAGATGCAGTGAAGAAGTTCTAGCATGCAGCACAAGATGACCACTGTTCTCACTATGCTTGGGTGTGCACAACACCGTGGGCTGATCTCTTTTTGTTTCTATGAATAATGTTCTTTTTTCTTAAAAACTTAGGCCCAATAGAGATGAAAAGATAAGTGACAGTTACATTAAATTTAGCTAATGGGACTGGTTTAGGGATCCACGAGTCATCATCCTGTGCTGACTGTATAAGATGGCAGAAGGGATAGGGTAGAGGTGATGACATCCAAGTGGCAGGACAAAAAAAGTGCTTCTTTCTGGATGTTCAAGAAATAAAGTAGCTGGAGTATGGTGGTACATGCCTGTAATCCCAGCACTTGGGAGACTGAGGCAAGAGGATCACCAAAAGTTCAAGGCTATTTTGAACTACATAGCAAGACCCTGTCTCAAAAAAAAAAAAAAAAAAAAAGTTGAGGTATTACTGGGGACACCACTTGCCAAAAAGACTACAAGGGCATGAGTTAGCCCATTTCTAAAATCTAGGGATGCCAAAAGCCATGAGTACTTTGGAAGGCTGAGGTAGGAATATTGGCAGCTGGAGCCTAGCCTAGGCAATTTAGAAGACTCTATCTCAAAATTAAAATTAAAAAAAGGGGGGGATATAAGGATATAGCTCAGTGTGAAGAACCTTGGTTCAATTCCCAGGGCTTAAAAAACAAAACAAAACAACACTAAAAATGGCATGATTGTGCACTTGGGAGACTGAGGCAAGAGAATCGCTGTGAGTTCAAGGCTAGCCTGGGCTACAAAGTGACTTTTTTTTTTTTCTTTTTTTGGAACTGGGGATTGAACTCAGACCCTTGAGCTTGCCAGGCAAGCACTTATTCTACTGAGCCA
>NDGN011423986.1:0-28533 GCA_002564285.1 Tympanoctomys barrerae
AACCACTAAGAAGATAACAATGTACAATGTATTAATTATTGAAAATATCCTATTAATCAGCTTAGAAAAAAAAAACCAAAAATCTAAATACTCCTGCATTAGAATAAGTGTGGGGGGCCTGGCCCTAGCTCAGTTCTTTAAGTGGCTGCTTCGACAAAGCAGTCAGGCTCAGGTTGCTGTGGTTCGATCCCCACAACTCCAGCCAGCCAAACCTGCTCTGAAGGCATTCGGAGAAAAAAAAGAATAAGTGCGTACAGTAGAGGCCCATGTAAGTCAGTGCATGTAAAGATAAACAAAAAGGTAAATGGTTGCATTTACACTATGCTGCAGGAGGAGGTGGGGAATCCACGGCAGCCTCGTCCTGGACCCTTGCTGAGGGCTTCGCATCTGGGGTGCTGTGGATGGAAATGAAGCAGGGCTGGGGAAGGCTGCAGGGCAGAGTGAAGTGATAGCTTTGTAAGCACGGGGGCAAGCACCAGGCTCTTCAGCTGGGATGCAGCGGGTGCCCTTTCACCTTAAACTGCTGCCAGCATGGAGAAGGGGGACGTCAGATCCTGAGCTGCCTGGGTAGAGGCGCTTTAGAAACCGGAGCCTGTAAGTTTAGCACGAATTTGCCATGATGGGTGGGAAACTACAACTAGTTCGCCCAGCATTTGGTTTAATTTCCTAGGGATTTGGAGAAATGTGGCAGAGAACCCTCTCTCCTCAGAGATATGGAGAAGGTAGGGAGCTGAGTGATGCTCACACAAACATAGCCTTTGAAATAGACAATGAAGAGTACTATGGATAGCATATTCTTACTGGGCTGTTAGGAGAACATTGGGCTAGGTGGACACAGGAAGCCTGGCATATAAGGTATATAACTTCATGTTGGTGCATAACTTGACCTGAGTTAAGATCTGGGTTCCAGTCCTGACTCCTCAGCTAACTCTCTGTGACTGAGCAAGTTCCTAGCATGTGCGATCCTCCCACAGTGCTGTTGAAGGTGAAGGAAGGCAGCTTATAACCTACAAAAGGATCGATAAAGCAAAAGCATATTGGGTCCAAAACTGAATTTGAGCCTTTAGCACGTATTTGCTGAGCCCGCGTCCAATACCAGGCTATGTACATGTGCCTTCCCTGTTCCAGCGAGGCTTATGAAGTGAAGGCACAGCTCTGCTCCGTCCTGCAGCCCTTCCTCAGGATGGGACAAGGTTGTGCAGGTGAGCGTCCCCCGGTCGTTTCCTAGCTGCAGCTGCGTGGTGGGAAAGAATGCCTGAGTGCCTTACCTGGCTTAGCAAAAATGCCCTCCCTCCCCGCTTCCTTCCAAATGACCAGAGAAAGGTCTCTTGCTAAGCAACCCTTGATGGTGGTGCAACGGTTTGCAGCCCGTGGCTTGGGCAAGTGGAGGGACTCAGGAACGACTGGCTGTGCAACTCCGTGGGGGTGGAACTTCACTGCTGTGCAGAGTCCAGTGTGGGCATCACTGAGGTTGGCCCTGCCTACTCCCAGCTGGCTGCGCTCCCCACTGCTTTGCGTCAGGTGGGGACGTTCCCAGAGGTCTGCTGCTAAGCTCGAAGCTCCCTCCTGGCGTCCTGGCGTGCCTGGCCTTACCCACCCCAAATCCAGCCTTTTAGGGCTCTTCAGCACCATTCTGTTATTCGTTCACCTGTGTGAGCTTCCCCTTTGGTCCAGCCTTAAACGCCATCATGAGCTTTGATTTGAATGAATGCCTGCCCTCCCCATCCCCGCAGCTTGTCTTGCCAGTAAGGGGCTCCTCCTGCCTCCTCTCCTGTCCTTTCCATCAGAACTCCTCCTCTAACCGTCATCTCATGTCTTCTCTTTCCCAGAACTCACGTGCTGTGTGTCAGACTGAGCCACCCTGTTCCACCCTACTGTTGAGACTCCATGCCGTCCTGCTGATGTTCACAGCTGTGCCTGGGAAGGAGGTGGCACCGCCCGCAGAGACCTCCTGTGCCCTGATGGGCAGGGAAGGACCTGTGGGAACGCACCCTGTGCGTCTGCGCTTCCCTGTGTGGACCTCGCTGTCGCTGCCCCGGAGCAGAGCTGCCCGGGCACCAAGGGGAGGAGGGCGCTGCACCACCCCTCGCTGCTTCCCTGCAGGGCCCCTCCCTGGAGTGGTGGCCTGCATGTGTCGCTGCTCTGTTTCATGCTGTGTAATTATGTACAGGAGGGACACAGCATCCGTCTCCCTGGATGCTTCCTAAGAAACGTGCCAGTGTTTACGCAGTTCTTGGTGTTCCCTGTCTCTCTGCTGTGATTGTCCCGGCTTTTCCCCTGCTAGGCTGCCTTGTCCCTGCGGGGAAGTTTTCCTCTGCCCCAGCTGTGTCCTGCACTCCACGCTGCCCTCCTTAGCAGGGAACCAGACTCTGAAGTGAAGGGAACTTGGTACTTGCGGGCCACGAGGGGAGGGATTGCCTGGCAGCCTGTGGGCTCTTTTCAGCATCTTTGTCACGAGAGAGGTGGTGTCCTGCTTGGCTCTGCCTGGTCCTCCAGCAGCTCCAGGAGAGCAGCTGTCAGATGTGCCAAGCATGCATGTCGCTGTGACAAACCATTTCCTTACTGCCCTGCTTCCTTACAGACAGACCAGCTGATGCAGAGCCATCTCCAGGCAGGGCCTCTGGCAGGTTGCAGTTTCCCCAGTTTATTTTAAGCAGACAGACAAGATTGTTGGTGTCACTAGGGCTAGTGAGAGGACTGAGACTGCGCATGCGCAGGCGATTCCCTGCTCCCTCTCCCCTCGGGCCCTGTACTTCTGGGAGCCCATGTGCCTAGGCCCAGGAGCCCCGTTTTATTGACATGGACTCCTCCTACCTGCCCTGGTGCCAGCCCTTGGCAACATTCCAGCTGGTCATCCTGTTGCCACCCCAATAGGGCTGAAGGTGTCTGGTTAGCTCCATGCACAGAGTCAGCCTGGCCGCTTCCCTGCCATTGGCAGGGACAGGCTGCTGGGCACAGGATCTCGGCACATGAGAGACCCTGAAGTCTGCCCCCCGCTTTAGGCAGCAGCTGAATGGCCGGTGTGAGATGTATCAGATGGGCTGCTGCAGAGCAGGGTGGCCACACGTGCATTGCCCCTCCTTCCAGGAACAGAGGAAGCACAGAATGCTGCTGCTGACCTGCAGGGCTGGCTCGGCTCAGCAGAGAGCGAGGTGTGCGTCTGAGGACAGGTGTCCAGGTGCAGGCTGCCTGGTCCGTTCCCAGTTCTGCAGTCACCTTGGCACTTCTGTGCAGTCGATGGGGCAGGGGGTGATCTCCCCACCCTGCCTTTTGGAGCTGTCCTAGTCTCAGCTTGGGGCCCCGCAGGTGGGACCTATGACAGAGGTACCCCGTGAGAGACGGGTGGAGGTGGCAGGTACTTCCCAGATTTCCACAGAGGCCCGTTCAATGAAGCCCCCAGAAGAGGAGGCATCTAGCCCTGGGGTGTTTACTCTAAAGGAAAGGAGTCGATGTCTGGCCTGGGCTCATCTGCCTTGTATTGGGCCGTGGACATGCAGGAGTGGTGACTGCTTGCCCGTTCGCTGTCCTGTCCCGCCTCCTAGCCCATACTGTGTCTGCTGGGCCTAGAAACAACTGCATGCTGCTGGCTTCACCCCTCCCAGTTTGGGGGAACCTCTCACCCAGGCCCAGCTGCCAGAAGAGGAGCAGAACGTCACTCCTGCTTCCACTCTTAGTTGGCTTTGGGAAACGCAGCTCACTTGGTGCTCCATGCGTAGCAAGGCTGCCCTCGCCTTGTCAGCAAGACACTTGGTTTTGCAGGTCCATCCCCGCGAAGATGATGTGGCCAGAGATCCTGTGTCCTTGTTTTGTCTTGGAAAGTTCTCAGCCTTGCAGGGGAACTCTCCAGAGAATGGCAGGCAGATGCTAAGGGGCCCTGTTCTATGCCTTTGCCAGTCTAAGAGCTTGGTGCCGAGAACTTTCCTGGCAGTCATGCCCTTCCTGGAGCCATGACGAGCTGCCACTGTGTTGATGGAGGGGCGACGAGGGAGGGAAGCAGGGGACCCCGGACCATCTGCGCAGCCCACATCAGATGTGCCTTGGCTTGGGGCTTCCTGTGTAGGACACCACCCCTGCAGTCCTGCACAAGACTCTGCAGTCTCCTCTGGCCTGTAGTCATGCCACCAACTCTGATGTCCTGTGTGCAAAGAGGATGGCAGTCAGGAGGTCAATGCTGGAGCCTCTCACGGTTCTGCCTTTTCCATAGCTTGGGGCCCAGTGGGAAGCAGGAACCCCAGTGTGTATTTAGATTGAGTAGTTTTAAGCCAGTTTGTTTAACACAGGACAAGAGCTGAAATGGGAGCTGAAGCAATCTCAAGGTTGCCAGGAAGCTGCCACCACTCCTAGGCAACCCAGACAGAGTGGGGAGGTCATGTTACTCAGAGGGCCCCAGGCCACCAGGCAGGGCCTAGGACACAGGCCCATCTGGTAGGAGCTGGAGCCATAAGGAGAACAGTCCCTGTCGGAATCACCCCCAGAGGGAAAAAACTGACCTCTTCCTCTTGCCTTCTTAGCAGATCAGTGGCAGAGGAGACAGACACTTTCAGGGTCACCCAGCTCACAACAGTGGGGGTGGAGGGGCCCACAAGGCCCCTTGGTCTGCTCTGTGTCTTGTCTGAGTCTGGTGCTTTTTGCTCCTGGCCAGAGATCCTGCTGAAAGAGACAGCATTGGCCCTCTTGGGGTTTCCTAGTGAGGAAAGTGGGGAGCCAGGGAGGGGAGAGAGTTTTTCCTTCACACACGTTCCTGTTCTCCCTCAGGAAAGCCAAGTCCTGGTTTTCTGTGTGACCCTCTGTCCCTCTCTTGGCGTCTCTGGTTTTCCTGCCAGTGGTCCCTGTCCCTGAGCGCCTCAGTGCTGAGTGCTTCCCCAGGCCAGTGCGTCCGGCGTGGTCTTGGTGTGGACCGTCTGTCTGTACAAAGAGCTGTCTACTAATCAGTTTGTATCGTGTTTCCAATAAATTTCTGGAAATTCTGCCTGGTTTTATGTGTCCTGTGCTGAAGTGGTGGCTCAGCTGGAAGGCTCTGACCCCGCACACCCCAGAGGTCCTTGCCACCTCACTCTGTCCCCCTCTTTATCCCCTGGGCAATAGGGAGGTAACAGGCCAGGCCACTTGGTCCATGTCCCCAGCCACACAGGGATGGGGACTCTGGCAGCTTGTTCCATGGACTACATCATCCTGTCTCATGGGCCATGACCTGAGAATCCAGAGGGGTCAGCAGGCCAGGTCAGCTAACACATGACCTTTGACGCGTGCTCCCCAGGCCTGCGGTAAGAGGAGCAGCAGGCAGAGCTACCTCCGGGGAGCTTGGGGCTGGCGCACTGAGGAGCTGCCGTGGCACACACAGGGCCTTTTTGTCACAGTATTTTTGTGGGCTCCACCTCAGTTGCTGTGCCAGGGCTGTTGCGGGAGAAGATACAGTGGCTGGCCTGAGGCCCCTCTGTCCCTTGTACGTGACAGTTTGCTGGGCTTTGAGAGGGTGAAAAACAAAACCAAAAATGGAGAAGCTTTACTAAAGGAGGCCAATCGGGCTGCTGCTGAAGGTTACCCATCCCACGTGAGGTGGCTGGAGAGGACAGTGTGGTTCACGGCTCTTCTGGGATTTGTGGGCGTCTGGCATTTTGGAGAAGGCACACAGACACTGCAGTCAGGGAAGTCTGTAGCGGGGAGCGCCCGAGGGTGGACACAGTCCTGGAGAAGCCTGTTGGGGGCTGGGTGACTACTGGTGTCATCTCCTGAGCCCAGTAGCACTTCCTCTTTCTGGAGGCTTCTCTGCAGCTTGGTGTGGCACCCCACCCCTGAACCCCAAGTGCTAGGCCAGGCCTGTATTATGGTCGAGCTTCCTGGGAGCTGCTTTTCCCCTATCTGCTGCTGGGCAGTGGGGCTCCCTGCAAGAACTCTTGTCACCAGTGGAGGTGGGGTGCTCGGCTCTCCGGGCCCCTTTGGGCCCCTTTTCCTTGGGGGGGCTTGTTTCCATACTCCCAGAACCAGCTGTTCAAGCCAAGGAGATGGCTCAGTGGAATAAGCGCTTCCCTGACAAGCATAAGGGCCTGAGTTCAATCCCCGGTTCCACAAAGAAAGAAAGAAAAAAAAAAAAAGAAACACAGAACCAGCTGTTCCAATCACCTGTTGCCCTCTTAGCCTTCACTCACTGAGTCGAGCCTACTAAAAACCTGGCAGCCCTCCTGTCCACTCCAAGACCTGCTACACTGGCGCTTTCCCTCAGCTGAGCGTGTGGCCTGCTCGGATCCTCCTGCCTCCCAAGGGCTGGATCTGGTGCCCCAGCCTTGGGATGGCATGTCCTGAGTCAGGCTGGACTGCCACTTCCTAGCTGTGTGACCTTGGGCAAGTCCCTCAACTTGTCCCTCAGTGTTTTCATCTGCAAAGTGGGATAATAGTAGTCTAAGATCTGAGACGATTAGTATGGTTAAGATGCGTGGAACAGACCCTTGCTCATCTTGCTCTCACTTCCCTCCACAGTCTTCTCCTGTCCTATCTCCTGCCGCCGTATTCCAGTCTCACCCTTGAGTCCAGGAAACAACAGAACAGCTGAGTCATGAGAACCAGTGCCTGCCCTGCTTGAACCTCACGTTGCCCGCCTTTGCTGCTGAGCTTATTGATGGGGAGGAGCTGTCTCCATGTCCGCAGGTCTCATGTATTCTCAACCCGCCGCAGTGCTCGCTGGCTCCTGCGGTGCCCTGCCACCCCTGAAGTTGCTGTAAGTCAGGCTCTGATGACTGGCAAGGAAAGTGCGGTTCCGAGCCACCCTGTCTGAGCAGCTGGGCATGTGGAGCCACCGTCGCGTTATTTCCCTCCTTCCCTACCTCCTTGCTTTCCTTCTTCCTGCCTCACGCCACCCCTGAGCAGTCAGTGCCTTGTACATGCAGGCATTGCTCTTAGCTATTTTTCAGCTTTTTTTACATAAAGATCACCTCATACATGCCAGCAGTCCCCTGTGCATCCCTCCCATTGCCCCTGTCTTGGTATATCACTCCAGTGCATTATTTTTATGCTGCTAATGCACATATGTGAACCTACAATCAGTACAGAACATGTATACATTGAATTTTATGTATATAACCTATCACTTGAAAAGCTTTTTTTTTTTTTTTTTAAAGTAGTCCTGTTCAGGAACCAGGGAGATAGCCTCAGTGGAATAAGTGCTTGCCTGGCAAGTGCAAGGTCCTGAGTTCAATCCCTGAAACCACCAAAATAAATAAATAAAGTGAGTAAGTAAGCAAGTAAGTAGCACTGTTCAGTGAATACACTGTTGACCCAGTAGGTGTCCATCGGAGATGCTTGACCAGACAGGGTCAAAGGTATGCCCAGGTTTTCAGATTGGCTTCCTTGCTACTAGGAGCCATTGGAAAATGCCCGTCCACCTACTGGCTCCAGCCTCGCCTCACTGGCTCCTGGCCTGAGGAAGTGGCCCCACTCCTCCAGGCCAGGGGCGGCCCTCCTTCCCCTACGGCACTGCCCCCAGGCAGCCCCCAGTCCTGAGTGGTGCCTCTTTGCAGCCATGGCACATGGCCAAGGTAGAGCTCTGCCACTCACTGGGCCTTGCAGCCCCTCCGGAGGCCCAGCCTGCTCAGCTCTGGAAAGGATAGGGCCGGAGGTGAGGTCACCACAGGTGTCCAGCGAGAGGATGGCCACTGAAGCACTGAAGCGTGCCAAGAGGGCACTGGGCAGGAAGCAGGTGGCGTCACACTGCGGTGGCCTGCTTCCTCCCAGCTGGCTCCACCGCCTTGTAACCTGTTGAGTTATGAAGACTTCGACGGTTAATCCGCTGTGAGGTTGGTGGCCTCAGGACCCAGCCACATCTCTTGGGGGTCTCTTAGTCAAGCTGACAAGATTAGCCACCCAGCTTCCACATGGCCTGAGCAAACTGTGCTCAGAGGCCCAGATCCACATACCACCCTCAGGAAGCCGCTGGGCAACTGTGAACAGGCGGATGTGGTAGGCAGTGGCCCGAAGCTCAGCCTCAGGAAGTGCTACTTCATGCGAGGGGGCAGAGCTCAGGAGAAAATCAGCCGTGACAGGCTTAGCAGTGAGGGATGTCCAGGCCGGGCTGGGAAGCAGAAGGTAAAGAAGACCACGCTGTTCCCCACCAGGCCCCAGACAGACTCAGCACCCAACACTGTGTGCAGAAGACAAGTGGTGGAAGACACTGGGGCCCTCCTGAGGACCCCAGCACAGTGGGAAGAGAGTAAAGGGAGAGGAGAGCTCAGGCTTGGGGCTGGGGCCTGAGAGAAGATCCTGGAGTCAGCCCTGTGTGAGTGTGCACATCCCTGGCCACCACAAAGACTCATACCCTGGTTTTTATTGTTGAGGAAGACCTACATCAATTCTGTAGCCCTCACTCCACGCTAGGAACCTTGTGGCCTCCACACGGGGCTCTGAGCCAGCTTGGCTGTCATGGCCCTGGCAGGGGGCAGCAGGCTCAGCAGGGGTGAGAGGAGGCCCAGGGAGCTTTGAAGTGGGCAGAAAGCCACCTAGCGGTGAGTTGAGAGTATTCACAGCCCAGGGTGCCCAGATGTTAACTTCCTGAAGGCTGCAGCTGGTCCTAGCAACCTGGGCTCTGGGGTCACACACACCTACCTTATATGTAGGGACTGAATGGCACCTCTTGCCCCACCGGTGCTGGCTGCAGGGAGCCAGCAGTGCAGTGTCCTGGGAGGAGGAGGCGAGGAGCCTATAAAGACCTCCTCCATCCTGCTTATGGCCTCCATAAGGGTGCTTGTGCTGTCTACGTGCTGCACGTCCCCAACCCGCAGCGTGCCACGCCCTCTGTGCATCCCAAGCCTGCTGCAGCCCAACCTTCAGTTGCTCCAGGTCCTGATGGCCCCAAGTCTGTGTATGTAATAAAGTGTCCCCCAGTCAGGGCACTCACCTTCCAGGTTTCCACTGCCATGGCATGGGCTTCTCCCCCAAACAAACCCACCCTGCCAGCCTCCCTCCAGCCCTCACTGCCAAGTGGACAGTGGGAGGTGGGCTCCGAGGAAGGCACAAGTGCTACCCCCAGGAGCTACTCTTTAGCAGCTGGGCCAGTGGTGGAGAGAAGGTCTCCGGCTTCAGATAAACTGGGCTCGGCAGGTCCAAAGGCTCCAGAGCCTGGCTTCTCCTGCCCTCCAATGCTGTGTTCCACCAATGCAGTGCTGCCCCTCCCAGGATCCTCTGGGCTTCACCCCTACCCCAGGTACCCATCTGACCATGGCCAAGGGCAGAGGGCTGTGACCTCACTGGTTTGGAAGGGCCTCCTCTAAAATCAGGGGCTTGGGGAGTTTGAGGAGAATGTGAGCTTGTTTATGTAACAGCTGCTGGGGGTCGCCTGGCACAGAGCTGAGGTGTAGAAGAAAGGGCATTCCTCTCATGCTGTTTCTGTTGTGGGTCAGGCCTTCCCTCGGTGCACGGCACCCTACTTTTCTCCAGGCTGTTGGGCTGTGACCTCTCTCCCAGGACATCTGGGTTCTCCTGCTCTGGCACAGAGCAGCACTTCACGTGGCCCCAGCCTAGGCGTACCAGGCCTCTGTCGCAGCTGTATGGACCAAAGGCATTCAGAGGCCAGTGGTGTCCCTTCTTGGCTTGCAGGAGAGGAAAGCCTTGGGGTAGAGAAATGAGGAAGGGGCCTCATGCAAGGCTAGGAATACCTGCAGCCGTCAGATTCCTGCACTATCATTGAAGCTGGGAGCACCAGGCCGCAGTCACGGAGACAAGGTTGGTTAGGTGCTTTGTTTCAGAGGAAGCTCTGGCTGCAGCCTGTTCCATGCAGATGCAGCTTCTGCGCTGCCAGGTGACTGTCCCTACCGTCTCACTGAGGTCCCAGGGTGAGCTGGGACCACCCAGTGCTGCTTCTGGGCCTGACCCCAAACCCTGTTAGTAAGGCTTCACATCGGGTGGGATGTTTTGCATGGTAACATTCTCGTGTTTTCTACGGTAGCACAAATCATTTCTATTATTTGGAAGGAAACTCAAGTGTGTGTGTGTGTGTGTGTGTGTGTGTGTGTGTGTGTTTTAAGTTATGTTAAATGGACCAACGAACCAATTAAATAACTACAGCTGGGTGTGGTGGCCCAAGACTGTATTCCCAATACTCTGGAGGCTGAGGCAGGAGGATCATTGAAAGTTCAGGACCTGCCTAGGCTACAAAGTAAGCTCAAGGCCACCTGAACTGCAGAGTAAAAAAAATGAACAAACAACAGTCACTCAGTGCTCTAATGCCCTGACACAGCGCATCACAAGGGAACACAAGGAGCAGACACTGACAGCCTTTGTGTGCGCTGACCCACCAGCTCTCATTGGCCAGGAGCCGGCATGATTTTATTGTTATTTGTATGTGTGTGATACTGGAGGCTGAATCCGAGCCCTCCACACTGAGCTGCACCACCCCTCCCCCGGTTTATTTTTTATTCTGAGACAGGATCTGACTAAATTATCAGGCTAAGATCAAACTTGTGACCCTCCTACCTCGCCAGGAGCCCTTATGGAGGATTGCCCTGGAGACGGGCAAGTGGACTGTGGGGACAGAGGGATGGGTCACCATACCACCTGGCCAAGTCCACGGGGCCAATGGGGGATGGCTAGCGCCCTGGGAGCCTGGCATCTCTGGCTGAGAGTGACAGGAGGCTGAATGACATGGTGTCAGGGCCTGGGAAGGGGTACTGGGGTCCTCAGTGGAGATCAGGAGAGCTGTGTGGCAGGGAGCCCCTCATGGTAACACTGAGGCATGCCCTGGCTAACCCACAGCCTATACCCTAACCCACAGCACGAGGGTCAGCCTGGTGGCTGCTTGCGGGCAGGGTCCTGAGTCACAGACAAGGCCACAGAGTCTGGGGCTCGCTCCCACATGTACCTGTAGGGACACAGATGGGCAGGGCACAGGTAAGGAGGGACATTGAGGACCCCAAGGAAAAGGGGGCAGTCAGGAACGTAGGGGAATGTCTTTCATGCCCACTCACGAGGTCCCAGCTGGCACCAGGAAGCTGTCGTCGGGGGCTAGGTCCAGGTGCTGTCCTCCCACTGTCACCACTGAAGAACCCTCCTGTGAAAGGAAAGCAGGAGAATTCAGCAGCCGTGAGGCCTCCACGCCTGCCTGGATGTCCCGGGTCTGCCCCACAGGGGAGGCTATGGGCGTCGCAGGCCCAGGTGCAGAGCATCCCCACAACCGGGAGGTGGTGCCACCCTGTTCTGGGCCCCACATGCCAACTGCCACAGCCAGACGTCCACGAGCTCTCCTGGGCCTCTGCTGCTGCCTTGTCCATGTGCGATTACCTGATGGGAGGTAAAACAGACTTTTCTGGGGCTTCCTGCCCCACACAGGAGACCAGCTTTGACCCCGGCGGCTGCCAGACAGCAGGCATGTGAGGGGCAGGAGTGAGGTCAGCATCACCGGAAACAGAGCCTGGAACCTGGGGGGAGGGTGCCCTGGCAGGCGCCCACCCAGGGGACATGGGAGTGCACCCCCTCAGCTCATCTCCCCCCCTTCCTTGGGTGTTGAAGCTGGCATAGGGAGGAGAGAGGAGGAAGGCAAATCTGGGGCCTCCCGGACCTGCAGGGCCCGTCTGAGCAGGACTTGGGGTACTGTGGGTGGGAGGAGGGCGCAGTGGCAGCTGCAGTGCACAGGTGGCTGCGGTTCTTAGGAAGAGCTTGTGGTGCAAGCGTTCCTGGGACCCACAGACCGGGCGGGCAGTGTGAGGCTGACCCAGCCCTCGCCCTCCACGCCTTCACGCTTCTGCCCCACCCTTTCTGTACCTTCCTCCCGTCCTTTCGCAGACTCTTACACAAACTTCAAAACAGTCCGTGTACATCACCTTCTCCACACAACCTCCCTTGGTTTCCCTCCCAGCCAGGATTTGAAACTGGTGCTCAGTTCCTGAGGTTGCTGGGGACACCCTGGGTGGCCCAGGGCTATATTACCTGGGTCTCATAGGTGTCCCCAAACAGGCTGAGAGATGTGCCGGCCTGCAGCTGTCCGCGGTGACCATCCAGCCAGGCCTCCAGGGACATGGGCTCCATGACCGAGCGAGTGCTCAGAGGGAAGGGCGGCTCCTTGGGCAGCTGGTCTGCACCATTCACAGCTGGGTCAGTGTTCTTGGCATGTGGCCGGCGCAGCCCGTAGGGCTCAGATTCCAGGGGCCCCACCCTCAGCAGCCAGCTCTAGGCCCCAGCAGCCATGTGCGGGTGCTGACTGGTACTGCCTTGGTACCCTGGGTACTGGGCAGCATACTCCAATAGACTCCTCCTGGGGCCCAACACAGCCCCCTCTGTGTGTGTGTGGGGGGGGGTACCATGGCCTCACCAGGGATGGGCTTTCCCGTCCTGTACTGCTCTGAGCGGAAGAACCTGCAAGGGCACACCAGTACATGAGACTTAGTAGCCACCACTCTTCCCCTCCTGGCACCATGGGAGTCCCTCCTCTGCCCCTTGGGCCCAGCCCTACTCCACCCCAAGTGGGGAGGCTTTCCCCCAATTTGCAGCCCCTAGAGTGCTGCTGCAGATCCTCAGAGCAGTGAGGGGCTCACTCTTGGATGATGGGGGCCAACTGTGTGCCAAGGTCCTTGCAGTGGAACCACTTCTCATATAGGATGTCCACGGTGTCCCCCACGTAGTACCTGCCAAAGCAGAGGTGACTATTTGTATCTAGATGTCGTCCCTGGGCCAGGAACGACAGTGTGTCAGTGGCACAGTGCCTGCCTGGCAAATGCAAAGTCCTGAGTTTGATTCCCAGTGCAAAAAAAAAAGGTCTCCACAAAGTCTCACGCAGTCATAGGTGGAGAGTTTTGGAGGAGCCTGGATTGGCCTGTGCGGTGCAGGGATTAAGGGTGCATGAGTGCTAGGGCAGGTAGCCTGGATGGAATGTAAGGGACAGGAAGAGGGTGGCTTTGTGGCTGGCCATTTGCTGCTTTGCTGCCTTCTGCCTGGCCTGCTTTGAACTGAGCTGTGGTCGCAACTGTCTCCCCTCTGCGATGCAGCCCTGCCTTGGAGCCAGCTGACTGTGGACTGAGCCCCTACAAACAGCCGAATAAACCTTCCCTCCTCTAACTTTGGGTGTTGGGTATTTTGTCTCAGCAATGACATAAGTAACTAAGAAAGTAGAGAACGGGTAACCTGGCTCCCTATCTGGGGGCCTCAGTGCCGCCCCACTCAGGCCTGGCTCTGCCTGAGGGTGCCTGGGCCCCAGCACTGAGGGACCTGGTGCCCATTTTACCTCCGCTGGTGCAGCTGAGGGGTTGATTTTCCCACACACCTAATCTTGGCTTTTCCAAAGCCCACCAGTGCCCTTTTAAAGGTGCCAAGAGAACTCTGAGGCGAACACTGCATGACCACATCCTGGTGCTTCCCTCGCTCCAGGATGAGCAGAACCATGTGCCCCTCCTGGGGTGAGGATTACACAGCTGAGTATGGCCTTTGTGAGGTGAGCTGTGTGCATGCACAGTGCCTTCAATAGGCACCTGAGCCTCACGGGGCAGGGCCCTCGCCCCTGGCCTGAGCAGCCCCTTTGTCTGGCAGGTGCCAGGAGAGTCAGCCAGCTGAGTCCCAGGGTCCAGCTGCCGCTGTCCAGTTCTGTCTGCCCTTTAGCCCTCAAGAAAGAGAAGTGGACCTGCCGAGGGACACGGTTTAGATGCATGGTGTGCACCCTCCGGGCGCCCTGAGTTCTCTCTCATGATGGAGCCAGCCACTGGCAGCTTCATAACGTGATTGCAGCGCCCTCTGGGAATTGCTGTTGGAGTAGTATTTTAATGTCGAGTCCTGGCTTTTATTAAAGGCCAAAGCAGCCAGATAAATCCATTATTGAATTTGCTGTGAGGTGTTATTGAGGATACTGTCCTTGTATCATTGGAAGCTACCTCGATCAAGCTCCTTGGCTTGGAGAAATTCCTCTTAAACTCTAAGGCCTGGTAGCTATCTCTATACGACGAGACTATAACAGAATGCTCTGTAGTAGATTATTATGCAGCTATTAATATTGTGTGATTGTTTTATTTTTTGGTGGTAGTGGGGATTGATCCAAGGAGAGCTCAGCTACATGAGCAGCCCTTTTATGAGACAAGGTCTCAATAAGTTGCCCACACTGCCCTTGAATTTGTAATCTTCCTGCCTCAGCCTCCCATGTACCCAGGATTATAAACATAGCAATGTTTGTTGTTAAAATTTAGTAACATGAGAAATATTTGTGAGTTTTTAAAAATTAAACGAATTAAATTAAGAAACAAGGGCCGGGGAGATAGCTCAGAATAAGTGCTTGCCTGGCAAGCACAGGGTCCTGAGTTCAATACCCAGTACCAAAAAAATATAAATAAATTAATTAAGAAACAGAACTCACACCTGTGTACATAACAAAGCTGCTGTGTTGTCAGGTGTAGACATGCCCCAGAAGTCTAAGTGCCTCTTTAGGGTGACTTCAGGGTTTGTTGGTTTTTCCTTTTTAAGTACTTGTATTTTCTTGAGACTAAATTCACAGACCATACAATTCACTCTTTTTATAGTAGGTAATTTTAATTTTGTTCATTTCGCATTTCTGTACTTTTCCAGGTTTTGAAAGTGAATGTGTATGACTTTGGTCATTTTTTTAAGAATGAGGATTTAAAAATGTCTATTGAGGGCCAGCGAGTTAGTTCAGCCGATTAAAATGTCTGCCAGGGCAGGGGCTGGGGTTCCATCCCACAGCGCCGGCCTGCCCCCAGGGCGCACTGAGAGGCCATTGAGGCGGGGCGTGGTGCCACACGCCTCTAATCCCAGCACTTGGGAGGCTGAACACAGGTGGATCACTACAAGTCCGATCTACGTAGTGAGACCCTTTCGACCCCCTATTAAATACATTTTTAAAAAATGTCCTTTGTAACAGAAGATGAGAGCTAAAGAATTCTGATACCGGTAACATGATGAGAAACCTTCTAATAAATTTAAAACTCCTCATTTTTAGGTAAATCTTAGATCCCCTGACCTTCAGAGCCCTCCTCTGTTCAGAGGCTGATGGTTGGGGGCGTGGCTCTGGAATTGGGGTTCGCCCTGCACCCCTTCGTGGTCCCGATCTCCCTGCACACAATTTCTTCTCTGGCCAAGTTAGGATGATAAGAGTACCTACCCCGGGCCACTGGAGTGTTCAGTGGATAAATATACACAAAGCCCCGGCCAGGCACCTGCCTCCCAGCAAGCGTCAGCCCAATGTCCCGGGCAGAGACGCAGCCAGAGAGGCCCTGGCAGAACTGATCGCTGGGGCCGGGGAGATGCTCAGTAGAATAAGCGCTTGCCTGGCAGGCACAAGGGCCTGAGTTCAATCCCCGGTTCCACCAAAGAGAAAAAGAACTGATCGCTGGAGGCCAAGGCAGGGAGAGCAGCCGTGCCCGCCATAAGCCAGGAACGCCTGCAGGCTGTCCTCGGCACCCTGCCTCCATGCCCTCTGCTCCCAATGCTCCCAATGGCCGTCCTGGAGTCTCTCCGGGGTCCTCTCCGCGGTGGTTTGCGGCCGCACCCCTCTGTCCACCCCCAACTCCCCGGACAGGAGGCGTTACCTGAGCCCATCCAGCTCTGTCTCCAGCCGCCTCCGCTCGACCACCAGCCCCATGGTGTTGGCAAACCTCTGTGGGGAGTGCGGCACCCTGGCCGGCAGCAGGAAGATCTGCAGGGGGACAGGAAGGGCCCACAGAGCTGATCCCTTAGGGGACCGCAGGATCTGCAGCATCCCCTCCCATCCACCTGGGCCTGCTCTCCCCAGCCTCTTCCCGCGTTGTGAGGATGGAGGATGGCACTGTGAAGAGGAAAGGGTGGGGCAGTTGTGTGTGTGTGTGTGTGTGTGTGTGTGTGTGTGTGTGTGTGTGCAGGAAAGGGAAAGGGAGGCAGGGCCTTGGTAAGGGGGAGCAGCAGGATGGGGTCCACCTCACCTCCCCCTGCCGAATGACCACGTCCCGGTGCTTCCCTTGCTCCAGGATGCGGAGAACCATGTGCCCCTCCAGCTGGTAAAACACCTGTGGAAGAGCAAGGAGCCTGGGCCCTGCTGTGCCCTCCTCCTCGTCCTTGGCCCCTGCTAGGCTGGAACCCGAGGAACTTCCCAAAGGCCCATCTCTGCTTCCCTGACCCAGGCCACAGACAGGAGGGCCAGGGTCACAAAGGGGCCACGTCTCAGACAAGCAGGAAATGATGCCAATACCCAGAATACAGCAGCAGGTTCAGGGCACAGAGCAGGAGACTGAAGTTCGAGAAGTCCGGAATACACAATTCCTTACGCTGAGAGTCAGGGGCTGTCCCAAGTGCTTTCCTGCATATTACCAGCAATCTTTACAGGTGAATGTGGTGGCACATGCCTGTAATCCCAGCACCTCAGAAAGCTGAGACAGGAGGCTTCCAAATTCAAACCCAGCCTAGGTAATTTAGTGACTTAGTGAGAGCCTGTCTCAAAATTTAAACAAAAGAGTTGTAGCTCAGATCAGTTACCAGCATTGAAAAACAAAAAAACAAAAACAAAACTTTACAACAGTCTCCAAGGGTAACCAGTTATGCAGGGGGAAAAAAAAGTTGAGGCTCAGAGAGCAAAGCAACCTGGACAAGGTCATGGGCTGCCCCATCCTGGGGCTGCCGGTAGGACAGGAGCCTGTATGTCACCCCAGGCTCCTCTGGCCTGGGCTTGGGGGGCATTGGAGGTTGGGGCCTGGGGAAGGCTGTGCTCCCTCTGGGGAGGGACCACACCTGTCCTTTTCCATCATAAGTCACCGTGACCCTCATTAGTGTATTACTGAGATCACCCGATGGAGGAGGAGGGAGAGAGAAGGGGAGGAGAGAGAACAGCTTTCCCTGCCCTGGTTACGTGTTAAAAGCTGCAGTGGAATGGTTGAAGGGCTTCTAACAATACTATAATTATTATTACTGTGTGAGGAATGAGAAGAGGCAAAGGCTCCCGTCACAACATTTAAGGCCAATGCAGGCGCACAGGGAAGGGAAGAAGCCCACCCCTCAGCTGGCCATGGGCGCAGAGTGAGTCCACTGCAGTTCATACCTGCAGCGACTCTGTGCTTCCTGGCTGGCCCAGGACAGTGGGCCACCTGCCCTGGCGCCCCGCATTCCAACTTCAGAGCGTGGCACGAGGCACTAAGAAGGCTGCGCCCTGGTGCTGTGTGATTGCAGCTCCTGGTGACCAGGACACATTCCAGAGAAGCTGGCCCTCAGCTTGGTCAGGGCACGTGTGCCCTGGGTCAGCTCGGTTAGCCTTTCTGTGCTTTGCTTGCCTCATCTACAACATGAGAGAATCTACCAACAGCACTGCTGTGAAGCCTGCCTGGTAATCTGCACAAATGGGTACTCAGCACATAGCATAAGCCCTCAGGAGACCTCTAGCTGTCTGTGTCAGCGACAGGAGAAATTGCAAAAACAAGGCTAAAATATTAAAACTAATAACACTAGGGGAAACCTAAGTATTTGATGGGAGATTCAAAATACGAAACTTTATGCAGCCACTAAAAACTGCCTTTGTCAGGTATGGTGGCACACGCTTGTAATCCCAGCACTCTGAAAGGCTGAGGCAGGAGGATCTCAAAGTCAAGCTCAGCCTGGGCAGTTTTGTGACTTAGTGAGACTGTCTAAAATTTTTAAAAAGGGCTGGAGATGTAGTTCAGTGTTGAGTCCCCAGCTCAATGCCCAGTACTGCCCAAACAAAACAAAAATTGTACCTCTGAATAACTACCAATAAAAACGGAAAATGTTATCCATTAAAAGGTTGGTGAAATGTAACATCTGGCATCGGCACTGTGCTCAGAGGGGACTCCACGTGAGTGGTGAGGTGATGACTGAGGTAAGCATTTTACGTCATATAGTTCTCATCTTTTCTTTTTTAATGTATTTGGTTGTTGCAGGGTCTCACCATGCAGCTCGGATTTGTGGTGATCCTCCTCCTTTCAGCCTCCCCAGTGCGAGGATTATAGGTGTGTGCCCTCACGCCTGGACTCTGGCAGGCTGTGTGCCCTGGGAGAGGGGCTGGCAAGGTGTGTGGTGCTAGCAATGCAACCACGGTCCCAGGGGTCGAAGCGCAGCCCCTGAGCTTGCCTAAGCTTGGCTAAGCAGGCGCTTTAGTCTGCTGAGCTATCTCGCTGGCCCCAGTGTTTTTTGTTTTGGCAGAACTGGGGATTTGAACTCAGGCCCGTGTGCCTGCCAGGCAAGCACCTATTCTACTGAACCATCTCCCTACCCTCCCCGCCCCAAGTGTTTTCTACATTGAAAAATATTTACTTCCATGATTACAAATATGGCATGAAAAGAGAACCCTACTTGTTCCCTTAGAGGGAGCCATTGAACATGTCCATCCTCCTCCCCAAACTGTGAGGAAATGTTAAAACATAAGAAGGCATCAGAATCGTCCTCTCTTATCCCTGCCAGGGCTCTTGGGGGGATGGAGGCAGGCCTGGCCTGGAGCAGAAGACAGATCTCAGAGGGCAGCAGAAGGGACTAACATGCTGGGAGTAAGCAACACCCAGGGGCCTGCGCCTCAGCAGGTTAGGGTACCGCTGCGGCTGATGGAGCTGGAGTTGGGCTTAGGGGCCTGGGAAGGCTCTACACGTTGGGTGGGGAGAGAGGGAGGTGTAGGGGCCCAGCCCCCCTGAGCACACTGGGTCCTCTGCCCAGCGTGGGCACATGTGTGGTTAGGAAAGGTTCAGGGAAGGCACCCAGCTCCATCTGTCTGGTATGGCCTGGTCATAAAGGTCCATCTGACCCCAAGGCTCGGAGCAGTGTGTGGGTGACACTGCAGTTCCTCTGCAGAAAGGAGCGGGGCCCTGGATGGGCTGTCGCAGAGGCCACAGCTCAGCAAGGAGGACAGTCTGGCTCAGTCAGTAAGAGGTATGATCTGAACCCAGATTGAAGCAACTTCTCAGATCCTAGCTGGGTTGGGACAGGCAGGGTTAGAGAGGACGCTATCCAGCCCCAAGGCCACCCAGGGCCTGTGGCAGGTATGGCAACCTGCCCTCCTGCTGGGTAGGACCACACCATCTCCAAGCCTTGCCAGGCAGGCTCCTAACCCCCCCCCCCAGTGTCCTTTCAGAGCGAGGACATCTGCACAGCCAGCGCCACTCCTCCCTTAGCCGCCAGCTAGGACTCCCCCGCTCCACCTGCCCGCCTGCGGGGCCTCTCTAGGCCTTGGGGGAGCCCTGGCCACTGGCGACAAGGAGAGCCCAGGAGATGGGTGAGGGGCAGAGGGCAACAAACAAGAATGAAGGAGATGGGAGATGTGGAAGTGACAGCAGGGCCACCAGGGTGAGGCTGCCCAACAGCTAAGCCTCACTCACCACGCAGGGCCCGACCCTGCTCCTCTCCGTCATCTCCACAGAAGAACGCGGGCCTCAGTGAAGGCAGGGCGCCCACAGAAGGACGAGGCCCAAGGGTCTGCGGGGCCTGGAGCCCGTATGCCAGGCACTAGGTACCCAGTGTATCTGATGCCAAGCGAGTCTCCAGTGCCCACGGCTACCCCAGGTTGTGGGGAGACCTGAGCCGTGGGGTGGAGGTCGCTGGCTGAGCAGAACTTTGTTAACTCCAACCTCACAAATAGGCTGCCCTCAAGAGTCGGGTGCTTCTGTCCTGATCTTTTTCCACTGAATGCTGGGAACCTGTCTGTCTGCCCAGTAAGGGCCATCCCTCACTTTCTATTTTATTTTTGTCTACATAATTTTGGATAGGTAGTAGAAGAATAGAGTTCAAAATTCAAGGTGCAAATTGGGATGGTCCCTCCCTCAGCCCAGTCATCTGGGCCCCAGCAGCCTCTAGGGAAGAAGGGGCCCTTATCATGTCCAGTCCTTAGCCCCTGAGTCTCCTCCCTCATTCCCCGTTTGGTCCCTGAGTCGCCTCACCCCAGCCCAGCCTACGTCACTTTGTGTTCCTGGACTCTGACCCTGTCTGCAGGAGTGAGAACCTGGCTCCTGGCTGCAGAAAGGGAGATCCAGGTCCCTGAGTGCTGGCAGCTCACTTGAGGCCACCTGTGTAACACAGAGATTGGGGTGAGGAGCCCTGGGGTAGGGGCAGCCTGCGTGTCCTGGGGTGTGTACCCCACAACCACAGCCATCACCCCCAGGAGCAGGGCTGTCGCCTGGGGCACCTCCTGCCTAGGACCGGCAGGCCTCGAAGGTGTTGCTGTACGCACTCAGCAGTCTCCCCGTGACTCCAGCTGTCCTCTGGTGGCAGCCACCTGTCCTCAAGTCCAGTCCACAAGTTCTAGCTCCTCCCCAGGGCCCCAGAGCTGAGTTGGAACCGGGCACCCACAGCCTACCTCCTCGCCTTCCTCGATGTGGTAGTCCTTCCTGGTGTTGGGGCCGCCAACAAACATGATTTTGAGCTGCTCCTGGTGCCTGCAATGGAGGGGAAGGTGAGGGCCTGGAGTGAGGACCAAGGGGGTATAAGGCCCGTGGGGGGCATACAGGGCCCACATCTTGGGGAAAGGAGCAGGTTTCTGTGTCCCACTCTCATCCCCAGCTGTCCATTACCTCATGTCCCATATCCTCTGACCCAGCGGGGAGCAGCGTGGTGGTGGGGCTGTGCTTCTTTGCCTGGGTCCCTGGGCTGTGCACACAGCAGAGCCCCATGCCCTCTGGCTATGCGACCCTCTGTTCCCCAAGGGCTGGGGAGGCCTGACTCAAGAGACTCAGGCAGTGTGGCCAGTGTTTGAAAGTACAGGTGCTTGTATCTGGAAGTCTGAACAACTACTTTGAAGATAACAATATGCAATATAACAACCATTGTTGAATTCATCTTTTTTTTTTTTTTTTTGTGGAACCTGGGATTGAACTCAGGCCCTTGTACTTGCCAGGGAAGCACTTATTCCACTGAGCCATCTTCCTGGCCCAAATTCATCTTATTTTTCGAATTTTCTATAGTTTTAATTTTTTAATTTTTTTTTTACTTGTTTTAAAATAAATAAGTAAATAAATAAAAGTCCAGGAGCTGCAAGCAGCCTCCTGGGGTTATCTGGCTTACCACCCCCACCCCCAGGGGTGTTATGTGGCCTTGCCAGCCTCGGCTTCTTCCTCTGTAAAATGGTGCGACAGCTCCTATTTCATAGAATTTCCATGGATTATATAAATTCAGATCCGGAGCTCTCAGCACCATGCCGTGAGTTTTTTTTATTTTTTATTTTTGGTGGGTTTTTTGCGGTACCGGGGATTGAACTCAGGACTCTGCACTTGCCAGGCAAGCATTTATTCTGAGCTATCTCCCCAGGCTAAAATAAAGACGCCTAATGCAGCCCTCTGGTTGCAGCTGACCTGACAAACTCAGAGAGGGTCAGGTAGCTAGGTGACAGAATCATCCAGGCGCAGGCCGGGCCTCACAGGCTGCTACACAGCTGTTTGGAACTTGACAGGGAGCCCAGACTCCTCAGCCTGTCCACTGTTGGGGTGGTGTCACCCTTTATAGGACAAATATCTCTGCACCTCTGGCAGGAACACAGCCAGACCATGGCAAGGCTGGGTGGGGGAAAGGGTAGGTGCTGACATTGCTAAGTGTGAGCTTCGGCCACAGGGCCCAAGTAACAACAGGTGGCAGCCAGGCCTTTCCTAGGGCATGGGGCTTCACAAGGACAGGCAGAGACCCTCTGCACACCCAGACATCTGCAGCAGAGAGGCCGCCTGTATGGATAATGAGGCATGCCTCTTAGTGAGGGGCTGGGGGCCTGAACTCCCCCATAGATCAGAAGTTCTTGCCAAGTGCCCTATTTTCCAAGCCCAGGAACAGGGACATAGTGACTTCCTTTTGGGGAGGCAGGAGCCAATAATCAAGAGACACACATTCCCCGTGCTCTGGAGTTTGAACAGATGGCTGAGGTTAGCTGCCAGGAGGCAGCTGGCACTGGACAGTTCTGAGAGCAAGGACCTTAAGGCTGTGCGCAAGGCACAGGTGTTCTGAGGTGCTGGGAGAAAGTTGGCTCAGTACCGAGGACCTGAGCCTGGAAGGTGCACGGTCCTAGGGCTGGATGGGTCTTGGGAAGGATCTGAGAAGGCCAGATTGGGAAGTGGGGGTCAGCCAAAGAGTGCGGTCTGGGCCTAAGGGTACTGGGAAGAATCAGAAAGTTTTTTTTTTTTTTTCTTCTTACATCAACTTTGCTGAACTACAATTTAGCCACATTAATGGTAAGCCCTTACAAGGCCCTTCCAGAAGTATTTCAACCTACCAGGGAGAACACGCTAGCCAGATCATATCCCTCCTCTGCTGGGAACACTCCCACAGCTGCTCATCTTTCTGGGGCTGTAACAGGCCAACCCCTTCCCCCATCCTGGGACTGAAGTCCTCAGACCATGACCTCAAGTAAAGCAGGGCCCTTGCAGCTGTTACGCTAGCACATGGTTACACTGGGGGTGGGGGCCCTGCATCCAACAGCACTGATCATAGACAGGACAGGGCGGAGATGGTGCAATGTCCTAGAAGCCCAGGAGTGCCCACAGTGCCAGCAGGCTGAGGGAAGTGGGGAGAGGCAGCTGGTGAACATGGAGACTCAGGCCTCACCCTGCCCCTTGGCCCCAGCCTCCATCCCCCCAGAGTGTGAGCTCCCGAGAAGGGCCGCTCTGTCTCATCCCAGCTGCACTGCCTATGGCCACCAGTCTGGCCCTGGTGCACATCTGCTAACCCTGACACTACCTATGGGGTAGGGAGGCTGGAGGCTGGGCAGCCAGTGTCACCAGGGGCCTGAGGTGACCAGGCTAGGACTGGGGCAGTGGCCACCAACTGGGGAGGAGCATCTGGAGCAAGATGGTCCTTGGGGGAGAAATTGGAGGACCCAGGATGAGAAATGGTGGGTGGGGACAGCGCCAAGGAAGGAGGCAAAGGTGGAGCTGAAGCTTTGCGCTGGAGGACCACCTTGGGTAGAGGAGGCCCAATTTTGGGGAGATGCTGCCTGTTAGCCACTGTGGCATCAGACAGGTGGCCAAGCGGCCGTTGGACTTCGGAGTCTAACTGTGGCATAAGCTTGACCTGGGACCCTGTCTGCGCCGCTCTGAAAGTTACTTATTAAATCCCACCTCCCAGGCTCCTGTGAGAATAGGCTGTGGCCTGTGGGTGCAGGCGGTGGAGGACGCCCAGAGGGCAAAGAGGACTGGGAGACAGCAAATTAGGGGGTGTAGCCCAGACGCGGGTACTGAGGGGTGGGGAGGGTCCCAGAGACCTCTAGGAGAAAGACGACTGGGCCAGGGCAGCAGAGGTGACAGGTGGGGGCCTGTTGTACATGTGTGAGTGTGTGTGTTCTTTGCACCTGCAAAGAGGCTCTGGAAAAAACAATAAATCAAGGTCCCCCAAAGGGTCGACCTGGGAACCGACCGGGGACTTCACCCTTTGCTTGTGGCTTCTTGGTCAGGGTGTGGGTGAGCGATTCCGCTGTCCCCAGGCCCGGCTTCTGCTCCTCCACTTTTGGGTTCCCACAGGCCATGGGAGCTGCTTAGAACTGGGGAGACGTCGCCGGGGAGGGGGGCCCCCGTGCCACCTCTTCCCTCTCAGCTGCAGTCTCCAGAAAGAGGAACAGACCGAGGCGGAACCGGAACAGCGGTCCTCAGCGTCCCCGAATCTTGTCGCCGCCAGAAGAACAGCAGCCCCCAGAGAAGGGGGCCAAGGGATGGATTTGGGGTCCTGCGGACTCACATGAGCTTGTTGCACACCGGAGGCTGGAAGGAGGCCCGGTTCTCCTTCACCCAGGTTTTCACTCGCACGCGGCGCTCCATGCTGTCCGCGGCCCCCCGCCTCGGGGTGCGAATTCTGCGGTCAAGGTGGAGCGCGTTCTCCGGGCAGCAGGAGCGGCGCGGCTCTGCCCAGGCCCTCAGGCTCTCATCAGTCAGTCCAGAGGTCGAAGGGCGGAGCAACGCCCACCACCCAGCGGAGTGCTTGGGTCGGAGCCCAAGCTCTGCACCCTCGGCGTCCTGGGAAGAGCTTGGTCGGTTGGTCCGCGGGGCGGGGACAGCGACCCAGGCGCCCTGCGACCCCGGTGGAGGTGGGAGTCGGCCCCTGCTGGGGTCCACGCCCGTCCTGATCGTTTGTCCCCAGACTTTCTGGCTGCAGGGGACCCCAGCGAGGTCCCGAAGAAATACTGTGGCAGGCGGCAGGAGGCGGGAGGCGGGGCTAGGGCCGCGCGCGCCCGCAATCTCTGCACTCCGGGAGGCTGAGACAGGAGGGTGAAAAGTTCGGGCTCGGTCTGGGCAGTGTAGCCAAACCCTATCTCAAAATTTTAACAAAGGAGGGGCTGGGGATGTAAGTGAGCGATAAGGCCTTGAGTTTACTCGCCAGTCCCTCAAACAAACAAACCGACCAACCCAGAAGTGGAACGGGGAAAGCGCGGATCTGAAATCCGAGGGCTGCGTAGCGGTGTTCATGCTGGATCCACGTCTCAGTTTTCTCATCCGGAAAACGGGAGGGGTGCAGCCGGCACCGAGGCTGGGCGGCGCGGAAGGAAAGGAGTGCGGCGGCCAGCCGGGGTGAAGCCGGCGCCTCGCAGCCCTGTCCGGCCCAGGCCCGGCCCTTGCAGCCCGCGGCGCACAGGCGCAAGGCCGCGCAGGCGGGGAAGGGGCGGAAGCCGAGGGCTGCGGGAGCCGGGACAGGGACCCCGCGCGGGGTGGAGTCGGGGTGGAGGTGTGGGGGGCGCTGTTCTGCGCGCCTTACTGCGCCGTAGTGAAGCCTTGAACAGACGAAATGGCCCTGGGGGTGGGATATCGGGATGCTGTGGGCAGTGGAAACTGCTAGGGTATAGCCCTGGGAGGGGCCTTGACTAGGTGGGCCTGTGGCTGGAGGCGGAGGTGTGGGGGGCAGTTGCCACCTACCTTTCCTCTCTTCCCCAAGCCGAATTTTTAGGGAAATTGGAGGAAGGGGAAATGGGCAACTGATAGGTGGGGGAGAAAGAAAAGAGCCGAGGCCTGGCACCAGAAGGGGGCCCACAGAGCTGCAGAAATGCCACCCCCCTTGCGCCCTGCAGAGGTGGGCTGCTTCGCTCCACCCTGGGGACATAGGGCTGGCAGGTGCAAGTCAAGACGCAGACAGACAGACAGACATGAGGAGGGCTTCCCAGCCACCTGGCAAGGACTCCCCTGTGTGCTCTCCACCACTTCACACCCCTCTTCCTCTTCAGTTATTTATTTAGCACGTTTTACCTGACCATTTCTTCCTCCAGGGTGCTTTGATGCCCAAATAATTCAAACCACCTTCTTTATTTTTCTCATCTGGCAGGACTCAGAGGAGGTGTAAACCATGACATGATGAACACCAACAATCTATGATGTGCTAGGTTTGTTCCGATGGTTCCTTACATTGGAGGGGTGGGGGGCTGGGTATCTGGGTGAAGGCCTGAGTGAATGCAGACTTGAAGAGGGAAAAAATCTGCTTTCAGCCCAGCGGATGTTCTGTTACACAATACAGAGGAAAGAACTGTTGTCACTATCTTTTAATTGATGCAGTTAAGTAATGTGAATAACAGAGGCCATAAGTAGGGGATGTCAATTATCCAGATTGATCTACAGGCAGTCTAATCTATCACTGTCAAATTGCTGTCAGATCTGCCCTCTGCTTTGTGCCAAATGTAAACTACCAGGTCCGGTCTACCCAACTGGCAAACCTTCTAGTTCCAGTGTTGAACACCATATGACTTCTCTATCAGAAAATGGAGTTTCCCCGGTATACAGATGTTCCGGCATTATTCAGCCACAGTATTCCAGAGTCCTTCTGGGAATAACAATTGGTAAGTCCATATGGCAGAAGTGTGGCATTTTTGCTCTTTTGAGAATGCTCCCATTTCCAGGCGAATAGAGAATGGGTAGCTTATTCCAATAGGGTTCCTGTTTGTTTGCAAGGTCCCTGGTTTCTGTATGGCGCTAGGCCCTTTGGGGCCTTTGTTCACTGCCAAGCTCAAGTTCTCTAGTCTGTTGGGCTCTGCAGACTCCACTCCTGCTTCCGCAGATGGTTCTGTTCTGCCCAGAGGAGGTAAGGCAGACGGAATGCAAAGAGGAGGAGGTGGGGCTCGGTTCTTCTCCGCTGCTTCCTGCCCACCCCTCTGCCTGTGGGTCCTGGCTTGCACTCTGGTTCTCTCCTACCAGTTTCTAAATCTAGTGTTATTTCCCAGCACAAGGCAAAACTGGCTTTTCAGTGACCCCACTAGAGACCCCATTTGTGATACTGGTACTTTCCAAAGAGGTTGGAACCTCTTCAAGCTCATATTCTGGAGAGATCTTCCTCCAAATGCTTCTAGCTTATAGAGAGCGCACTATTGAAACTTTTCTTACTACAGGAAACTGCTTCTTGCAGTTACTACATTTTTGTTTAAAAGAGAGAGAGAAAAGACAATAAAAAAGATACAGAATTTCAAAGCAAGATGATAGGAAATTAACAATGGTTTTTGTGTTGCCTATTGTCATCTTCAAAGTAGTTGCTGAGATTATCAGATATGGGCATGCAAAATTGACAAACAGTGTTAAGCACTAGCTGTTTCTTTAACACGGTTACTACAATGGCGTGATACCTCTGATTTCCTTTGTTGATCTGCCAGTTACCTAGCTAACAGTTTTAAACCCACACACCATTTTCTGTGTTGTAATCTCTCTGTTAAATAGAAGCTGGTGTGCTTTCTGTCTCCTGATGGTTACATCTTTCTAAACTTCATTGTCTATATCCACAGATGTGTTTATGGCTAGGATTTGTATTGCAGGAAGGGACAGGATCTAAGATCAGAAACATCAGCTAAGAAAGCTGCTTTGCCCTCTAATACACTCCCTTGTTAGCGTGGAATCCTTTGCTCAGCCAAGACCCTGCTGTACAGGGCAGCTGCAGAGAAGGCCCACAGACAGGGTCAGCGACAGCCCCTGGGCTCTCTGCAAACAGACCAGCAAGTTCATGCTGTTCTCGTACCTCACAGGCGGAAGTTCTTCCAGAGACCTTCATAGGGCTCTTCCGGGCACAGCTTCCAGCTTAGCTGCATAGCTGCTTCTGCTGCAGGGCCAGAGAGCTCTCCCACCCTTTTCTCCTCCTTCCCCCAATGGAGACATTCTATTCCTGCTGCCCCTCATCCCTTTCTCTCCCAGGGGCCACTGCTGCTGTCTTGTCAACTCTCTGGCTTTGCCACCTCTCCCTGATCTCCTAGGGGCAATGTCCACATCCTTCCAGGTGGGAATGACTATACAGCATGATACGTATATTTAACGTCACTAAAGTGTGCAGTTAAAAATGATAGGTTATATGTTATGTATATTTTAGCACAATAAAACTAGTGGGATGGTTATATAACATGAAGGGTCTTTTTTTTTGCGGGGGTTGGGGGGCTGGCTCAGAATGCCCTCAGGGCAGGTCTAGTAAGGTTTGAAGATCTAGGGATCCAACCACAGCAACATGAGCCTGACTGCTGTGTTTAAGCAGTCACTAAACAACTAAGCTTATGGGCAGGCCCTCTATAATATTATGAATGTACAAAATGTCACTGAATTGTATACTTCATTTTATTTTTTGTGTAAATGAGGATTGAACTCAGACCCTTGTGCTTGCCAGGCAAGCGCTTATGCTACTGAGCTATCTCCCCAGCCCCAACTTGTACACTTTAAAAATGGTTAATTTGGTAAATTTTGTTCTGTGTAAATTAACACAATAAGAAGATGTTAAATAGGGCTGGGGAGATAGCTCAGTAGCACAAGCACCTACCTGGCAAGTGCAAGGTCATGAATTCCACCAGTACAAAAAAAAAAAAAAAAAAAAAGAAAAGAAAAGAAAAAGAAAGAAAAAGAAAAAAGATGCTAAATAAAAAGAAACTCTACATAAATCTACCTTATGACCCAACAAATCTATTCCTGAATTTGCCCAAGAAATAAAAACAAAAGACTTCAGGAATGTTCCTAGTAGCTTTATTCATAATGGCCCCAAACAGGAAGAAGTAGCATAAGACATCCATCCACACTGGAAGGGCCAAACCAAGTGTGGAAAACTTTAGCCTCATTCGCTGGTTGGCTGGATGCGGATGTGAATGCAGATTGCGTTACTCCAGTCACTTGTCTCTTTGTGGCCCCACACAGTGGGCTTTCCTATTCACTCTCAGATATTGGCCTAGGGACCATCTGAGGCTACTGAAGCTTTAGAGAGCCCCATGATTGCCTTGATTAAGACTCTCTCTCCTTCCAAAGGGAGTTCTCTGTTGTTATGTGTGTGTAACCCCTAAGACCTGCCTTCCTGTACCCGGTCCACTAGGTTGTGGTCTGGCTGTTACCAGGGCTGACAGGTGGACTATCCCTGCCCTCCCCAGGAGGGGATCTAGGCACTGGGGTGCTCTGGTATATCTAGCTCCTGACTGCATCTCTCTAGTGGTCCTTGTTTTCTGTATTGCGATTGAGGACTCTTCAGCCACCATCACATGGGGTTTTCTGTGAGCCCTACTCAGCCCCCCTCTTGCAGGTCAGCACTGAGGAACAGTTCTCAGGGGCAGGGACTCTACAGTGAGGCCAAGTGGGCAGCGTGCTCTATGTAGCGGGAAGGCACAGACTTCTCAGCCACCGACCGGCCTGGTTTTTTTTTTTTTTTTTTAATTTATTTATTTTATTTATTTATGTGTGTGGCCAGCTCAGCCCACCA